>CAMOHE010049731.1:0-40461 GCA_946598075.1 Artocarpus hirsutus | reverse complement strand
TGTTTCTGAAGTGAAATGATTATGTTCAAGGATAATGCATTTTTTTTTTATCTCACAATTCTTAAAAACCCATTTGGAGTTTAGTAGGATTCTTCCCCTCCAGCTCCAGGGTGGTACTGAAAAGAAAGAAAAAACAAAAAAAAAAAAAAGAAGGAAAGAATTTGAGGGGGTCAAAAGACAAACCTGCTATTATTGTACACCTTTTGTCCCTACCACTGCTGAATGATATAATAGCAGAAAGAGGCCCACAACAAGGACAAATTAGGTGATTCGCAGAAGATAGTTTACACCATTAACTTAGTTATAAATAGTATAAAGCTCTCACATACTATAATAAAAAAGAAAAAAATTGTTACAGTGTAAAACTCTCACATTTTATAGTAAGAATAATTCTAACCAATGATTTCCACCATCCTGTCAAACATCTTAAAAATCTTCTGAAGGCCCTTAGACATTCTTTTCTTTCTCAATAACACCATCAATCACAACCAATAATTCCCACCACCGTATAAAGCTCTCACATACTACAGTAAAAAAGAAAAAAATTATTACAGTGTAAAACTCTCACATTTTATAGTAAGAATAATTCTAACCAATGATTTCTAACATCCTGTCAAACACCTTAAAAATCTTCCTAAGGCCCTCGGCCACTCTTTTCTTTCTCATTAACACCATCAACCACAATGAACGCGCCATACGTTTTGAGTTCCCATTAGCAGATGACCCACCAAAATCCCGTCGTACGCTTGGACCCCAACGGGCTTACCAATTGTCTTTCTCCAATCTCACTCACTAGTTCAAACCCTAAACCCACCAAAGCCCATCCTCCGTCCCTCCATCAGCAAATGGCACCTACATGTGCAGGAGCCTGTAACAGACTGGGGCCCAACACCACCCACGAGAATCCTTCGTGGCCCACTGCGCTTTCTTCCTTGCATATGCAAAAGCAACCAAAAGGATGGTACGATGTGAAGGTATTGAATGTGCTGTCCCTTTTTTTTTCATCTCCTCATTTTCTATTCTCCCAAGTCTAATAATGTGGTGTTTAATAGAATTAGTTTTAACCAAATTTTTGTTGTTGTTAGAGTTTAAAGGTCTTATTGTTCGTAAAAAAAAAAAGCTTGCAGAATAAAGCTCTCACAGTTTAAAAGTTTCAGTTTAAACCTTACTTCTTGAATACCCTTTAAACAATAAACTCATTATCCATGATGATGATATGGTGGAAAAAAGACAACTTATGAGAATTTTCTTGTTTATTTTTGAGGGATTGATTTTTTTTTTTTGTCCAAAATAAGGTTATATTTATGTCTCTCAGTGGCTTTTTAGATATGGTTTGGGTTGTTTTGATAGTTGACAAAAATATGAGACAAGTTCTCTTGTCGTAGTTTTAGTATATTCCTTTCAAAATGTTGTGTGAGGATGTGAGAACACAACCAATCTCTTTTTTTAACTAGCAAAAAAATCTAAATATTAGAAATTAAAGAAACAAGTAGCAAGAAATAGCAAAAAAAATGCACACAAGATTTTACGTAAAAAAACCCTACTGAAGGGTGAAAAAACCACGTGTAAGGCACAATCAATCTACTAATCATAAAACGAATATTACAACGGTATTTAGAGTGCTCAAACACAAAAATTTACCCACTTAATCACTCACAAACTCACAAGATTGAGTTCTCTATATTACTTTCAACAGTATGATCTCTATGATATCTGTATTATTTGTGGCTATTGTAAACAATGGAGAATAACAAATATATATATATGTGTGTGTGTGTGTGTGTGTGTGTAGACTTAAACCATAGCTCAAAAGGAATCTATGTTCAGGCCGAGTCATAGCGCCGCGACGCTCGTTCACCAAATTGTAGTGCCGCGGCACTACTTTCAAACGCCACAACCCTGTTTTTCTACCAAGTATGGTTTTGGGTCACCACAATAATAATCTCCACCTTGACACAAAATCCACCATGAGAGGAAAAACTCTAGTATGTGATTAATCAAATTCTGCACCTCTTCCACAAAAGCCCCAACGGGCAACTAACAAGCACAAACATGAACACCAACCAAGTTCAAACAATGCTCAAACTTAGCTTTAGGTAATGACTTAGTCATCATATCAACAGGATTATCATGCATACTGATTTTTCTCACGACGATATCACCACGAGCAACAATATCACAAACAAAGTGATAACGAACGTCAATGTGCTTCGTCCTCTCATGAAACATTTTATCTTAAGTGAGAAAAATAGCACTCTAATTGTCACGCATCACCATAGTAGTCTGCAAGTTCTCATCGAGTTCTCTAAATAGGCCTCTTAACCAAATAGCTTCTTTGCAAGCCTCCATAATAACCATATATTCAGCCTCAATAGCAGACAAGGCAATAGTAGCCTACAAGGTAGCCTTCCAACTGATAGCATAACCATCAACTATAAACACATACCCAGTAAGCGATCTCCTCTTATCCAAGTCTCCAACAAAATCAAAATCAACATATCCCATAACACCATCTCTAGTCCTCCCAAAGTGCAAACAAACATCAGTAGTATTACGTAAATATCTGAAAATCCATTGTATCGTTTTCCAACGCTCTTTACCTGGATTAGCCATGTACCTATTAACTGCACTAACTACATATGATAAATTTGGGCGAGAATATACCATAGCATACATGAGGGAACCGACTGCACTAGAGTTTGAAACATGTGACATGTACTCAATCTTATTGTCTGACTGTTGAGCTAACGCACCTGAAAGTCTAAAATGCGCTGCTAATGAAGTGCTCACCGGTTTTGCTTTCTGCATGTTGAACTTATGCAAAACTTTTTTAATGTATCCTTTCTGACTCAGATAGAGCTTACTCGCTTTTCTATTTCTCAAAATCTCTATGCCAAGAATCTTCTTGGCAGCCCCCAAGTCCTTCATCTCAAACTCCCTAATAAGTTGAGCCTTTAACTTCTTAATCTCTCCTTTATCCTTAGTAGCAATCAGCATATCATCAACATCTAAGAACAAATAAACAAAGGACCCATCATCACCCCTCTTGAAGTAGACACATATGTCATAGCTACTCCTTTTAAAGTCATGAGCGGTCATAAATTAGTCGAATCTCTTATACCACTGCTTATTATTTCAAATCATAAAGAGACTTTTTCAATGAGCAAAAACGGTCTTCTTTACCTATGACAACGAAACCCTCGGGTTACTACATGCAAATGTCTTCCTCGAGCTCTCCATACAAAAATGCAGTCTTCACATCCAACTGTGCAAGCTTAAGATCATGAACGGCCACAATACTAAGCAAGGCATGAATTGAGCTATGCTTAACCACAGGAGAAAAAACATTTGTAAAGTCAACACCTGAAACCTGACTTTATCCTTTTGCAACCAGTCTAGCCTTGTACCTAGCATCTTCAACTCCCGATGTACCTTCTTTATTTTAAATATCCATTTATAGCAAATAGCTTTCTTCCCTTTGGGTAACTTCACCAAATCCCATGTGCCATTCTTATGTAGGAATTCCATTTCCTCCAGTATAGCAATCAGCCACTTACCAAAGTCAACTGAATTAACCACCTCTGTATAGGTAGAAAGTTCCTCACCAGACTCAATACCTTTTGCCACTAATAAAGCATAAGCCACCAAGTTGGCCTCAGTATACCTCTGTGGAGGCCTAACATCTCTCCTCGACCTATCCTTGGTGATAGAGTATTGCGGTGGTCTCGGTGGCGGTGATGGGGAAGCAACATCTCCATGACTCTCTGAACTTGACTGAAAAGTCGAATCGGATGATATACCTGTCTCAATCTAAAACTCCACCTATCTGCTAGATTTCTCCTAATTAACATCACTAGATCCCATAGTAGATATCTCACGTAACATAGTAGTCTCATCAAACACATCATCTCTATTAATAATAAACTTTTTAGTTTCTGGGCACCACAACTTATAGCCTTTAACACCAAGCTTATAACCAAGAAATATGCACTTCATAAATCTAGGCTTCAATTTACCATTATCAATATGAGCATAGGCGGGATAGCCGAAAATTCTTAAATTAGAGCAATCTATAGTTTTTCTGACCACGTCTCTTCTGGTGTCTTATTGTCAATGGTGATGAAAGGAGAGCAATTGACCAAGTAGTAAGCCTAGAAGTAGCTTTAGCCCAAAATGACCTAGGTAGACCAGCATTCGAGCATATGCAACGTACCTTCTCCACCAATGTTCTGTTCATCCTCTCGACCACACCATTTTGTTGCAGAGTACATTAAACTGTTAAGTCCCTCAAATTCCTTCTGATTTATAGAAGGTATTAAATTCATCTGAACAAAACTCCAAGCCATTATCAATGCAGAGACATTTAACTGGTTTACGGGTCTACTTTTCTACCATGATCTTCCAATATTTGAAAGTAGCAAAGACATCATTCTTCTGCTTCAAAAAGAATGTTCATACCTTTCTGGAAAAGTCATCTATAATCATAAGCATGTAACTAGCTCCACCATGAGAAGGAACAGTAGAAGGTCCCTAAAGGTTGGAATGAACATACTCGAGAATTCCCTTAGTACTGTGGATGCCTTTGCCAAAACAAACTCTCTTTTATTTTTCAAACACACAGTGCTCATAGAACTCCATCTTACCTAAACACTATCCACCAAGAAGCCTTCTTTTACTTAATTCTACCATCCTAAGCTTACTCATATGCCCTGTAACATCCTGAATTTAATTAAGTGTTATTAGTGTATAAGATGGTGTATTAGTATGCCAAATTATGATTTAACTTTAATCTAAATGTTTAGTAATGATTTTCTAACCAAATTTAATTTTAAATCATTTTTAAATTATCTCTATTTGTATTTTAAAATTTTAAAATAAAACAATTTGTCAAATACCAACCACGTCCTTTTTCAAAACCATGAGTGACACATGGTTTCTCCTCATCAGTTTTACTATCCTTTTCCCTATTTGCTTCTTTCTTTCCCTTTTCTTCCCTCACTCACTCTTAGCTCACTCTCTCTTAGTCCCGCCTCTGTCTCTCTTACTGCCTGACTCTCTCTCTCCGTCTCTCTCTAAATTTTGATTCAAGAATCAAGCCCAAGCTTTGGTTTTTAGTGGATTGGAGGCTTGGAAACATGTTTGGATGATATAAAAAACACAATTTAAAGCTTAAATTCAAGGTTAGTTTTCAAATTTTAAACTTTTTCTAAAATTTTCAACTTTTATTGTATTTTGAAATCCAAGCTCGTTTAAACTTAGAAAACCTTAAATCTAAGTTAGAGAAACTTAAAACATCTAGAATCTAAGCTTAGTTTGGCTAGAAACGGATTTGAATCAAGATTTTCTATTTTTCTCTATTTTTCTTATTTTTAGATTTTCTTGAATTTTTCTATGTAAATCTTGTTTAAACTAGTTTAGAAGTGTTCTATTGTGTTTTTCTATAATCTATGAGTGTTTTTCATGCCTGAGAATTGAGAAAAATAGGTGAAATTGAGAATTGGGCTCGAAGAGGCTAAGACTTGATTCTAGAAAATTCCAGAATTTTCTTAGTTCAATAGGTTGAACTTCATGTTTGGCAGGCCAAATTCATGAATCTGGCAAGCCGAACTTATATTTTTAGTAGGCCGAACCTAGAAAAGTTTGATCGACCGGACCTAAATGGTCGGTAGGTCGGACTACAGAGTTCGGCAGGCCGGACCAGGGGAACCGGCAGGCCAACTAGGCTCCATGAAAATTTATCATTTTTCACCCGTTTTCATTGTTTTGAACCCTGATTGAGATTTTAATCTTGCAATATGATTTTATAAACACAAGTGGCACACTAGGACACCATGAAATAGCTTAGTGACATAGGAAATCTTAAGCTAGATATTGATAGACTTAGTATATATATGTTTAAGGTTGTTCATGGTTCCATAGAGCTAACATATAGCAGATTGGGACTGCCGTGTTAGACCTAGGCACAAATATTGAGGTAGGACTTTTACCCCTTTCCTTGGTAACCTAGTTTTTAAATGATTTTGGCCTCAAAAGGATTTTTATCAAAATATTTTCAATGATTGATTGAAAAAGGATTTTTATTGGTTATTTTCACAAACAGTAAATTGAGGTGATGTTCATAATAAATCTCATAATGAATGTAAATGAAAATACTTGGTAAAAAGAGATTTTAATAACTAATAGAAATATATATAGACGGGCATGGTGCCATATCAGAAATCAGGTAGTGTAGTGTGCGACCTTGGGGGCAGGTCTTGAAACCCAGCTGCGCCATTTCAATGGTGATAACTATGGTTTGCCCAAAAAAGATAAAAAATGTACTTTCTGGACGAACTGTTTTTAATAAGACTTGTTTAAATGAATTTATTTATTTAACATTAATTTCTAATTATTTCTTTGAAAAGTTAATTTGGTATTTAAATTATTTCTATGTTTAAAACATAGTCTTACTGAGCTTTTTGCTCATATTTTATTTTATTTTTTTTAAATTTTTCCCTAGGTGGAATACAGCTTAGAATTGACGAAGGGTCCACAAATCAGACTTGCGACTAATAGAAGACTTGGGTAGGTTATTGTACAAATTAATCAAGGCATGTATTATTTTAATATTTCTTTCCAATTTGGATTATGGTTGTAATTTAATTAAGGCATGTATTATTTTAATATTTCTTTCTAATATTTTTATTATTTTAATAGAAGACTTGGGTAGGTTGTCGATATTATATGTGTGCACAAGTTGTGAGCCGTGGGACCCAACACGTATTTCTTCTTTCTTTATTATTCTATTTCATTTTGTTTTTATCTTATTTGTTTAATCATTATAAATGTTTGTTTAAAAAGAGTTTTGAATTATTACATTTTTCTTAATTAATTAAATTCTTAAACTTGTGTTTTAATTAAAAATTTCTTCTTAATTACATTAATTAAACCGCCACTCACATTCCGTACTCTAGGACGTGACAGAATGGTATCAGAGCTCTAGGTTATGAATCTTGAGAAATGTGCACACATAGGTATGACAATGAATTACCACCGACAGTCCAATTTTGTTTTCAGAAGTGAGAGAATGGCATCTAGACGTCGTTCGATAGCTGACGCTGACCTTGGAAATGACGAGGGCATGATGAGGACCATATTTGCTGCATTTCGACAGATGGTAGCAAGGGCAAGACTAGAGAATTTCAAGGTTAGTTGTCGGCATGCATACTTCGTCGTGCATCTGTTTCAACCATTGACAGAAATAGAGACCCGCAAGTGGCTAAATATTGGCTAGATTCAATCGTGAAACACCTGGATACCCTTGGCGTACTAGCAGAGTATCGAGTGGAATTTGTAGCCTATAAATTTAAAGCTGGTGCTAATACTTGGTGGAACAAGCAAAGCGCCTAGACAACAACGGGAACATTAGTTGGGACAGGTTCGAAGAGCTATTATATGACCGCTACTTTTTGCAAGGATATAGAGACCAAAAGGCGGCCGAGTTTTATAGATTGGAGCAAGGTGATATGTCAGTTCGGAAGTATGAGGCAAAGTTTAATGAGCTGGCTAGGTTTGCTCCATCTACAGTGGCATCGGAGCATGAGAAGTATATCAAGTTCCAAGAAGGGCTTAAGGCTTCTATTCAATGACAGGTGGTTGCTTTGCGACTCAGGAATTTTTGTGAGCTTGTGTCGTTAGCTATATCTATGGAAAGTGATTATAAGCAGTATTGTGAGGATCGAGCAAGGATGTCCGAAGGACCAACAAGAGGAGCACCAGCAACCATCCAACTCAAGAGAAGAGTCAAAGGATAACGTGAACAATAGGAGCAGCAGTTCATCCAATAGCGAGAGCAACAATCCCTACAGTTTCCATTGTCACTATTGCCAGCAATCAGGACACATCAAAAGAAACTGCCTGATCAGGAGTGCTCGTCTAGGACTTCAGGCTGGAGAAGGAGTCAGTCATCAGCCTCAACCTCAGACTCTACCTCGGCCACAGCCATTCCCTCAACTCCAGTTCCACCGGTTCTCCCCAGCAACTGTCATACCCAGCATAAGGACACTAGTCATAAAACTTCCAGGGCAATGTCCCTTAATATTGAGTGCTGAGTACAACTAGCATGCAGTCACCCCCACCGTAGCAATACCGGCTGATTAACCCAGGACTTAGTAATTTTGGTAGAGGAAAAGGGAAAGCTTCAGTTCAGGTTCATACAATGACATCAGGGAGTTCGGATGCCCAGACCAATAACGCGGTTGTTGATGGTACGATTCTAGTTTCTCAGTCCTTAGCACATGTCTTATTTGATACTGGTGCCACTTATTCTCTCATTTCGAGCTCTTTTGTACATGCATTAGGATTAGAGATAGAAGAGTTTGACAAACCCTTAGTTATAGCCTCATGCTTAAAGCAAGTGTGTGTGAACTGTATATGTAAATCATGTAAAATAAAGATTAGAGATGAGATTCTAAAGAGTGATTTGATTGTAATCCCCATGAGTTCATATGATGTAATTCTAGGGATGGACTGGTTGTCCAAGTACAATGCGGTTATAGACTGTCAACTTAGGACAGTGACTTTAGTGTTCGATAGGGAGACGACGATCACTTACCAGGGTGGTAATAATCAAATAATGAGTGAACGTCTTATGAAAACATGTCTTGGAGGACGGAAGAATTTAGCTTGCTATGCCTTTCTCATGAACCTAGAAGGAGAACCCAGAGCATCAAGAAGAAATGCAGTAATTTTAGTAGTTGATGAGTATGAAGATATCTTCCTTGATGAGTTACTTGGATTACCACCACATCAGGAGATTGAGTTTGGCATTAAACTACTTCCAGGAACTACTCTAATTTCTGTAGCACCTTATCAAATGACGGCGGCAGAGATGAAAGAATTGAGAAAGCAACTTCAGGAGCTTGTTGACAAGAGATATATTCAAAATAGCACATCATCGTAGGGAGCACCAGTTTTATTCGTTAAGAAGCATGATGGAACCCTTAGGCTATGCATAGATTATTAGCAGCTAAATCAGGTCACCATGAAGAAAAAGTATCTTCTGCCCAGGATCGAAGAATTGTTTGATTAGTTAGGAGGTTTGTGGTACTTTTCGAAGATAGATTTGCTGTCGAGATACCACCAGCTTAGGATTAAAGAAGAAGGCATCTCCAAAACAGCTTTCAGGACCTGGTATGGACACTTCGAGTTTCTGGTGATGCCGTTTGGATAAGCAAATGCTCCAGCAGCTTTCATAGACCTGATGAATAGATATTCAGGCCTTATCTGGATTAGTTCGTGATTGTATTCATTGACGATATTTTGGTCTACTCTAAAACTTAGAAGGAGCATGAGCAGCACCTCCAGATTGTGCTTCAGACTCTGTAGGAGCACCAGTTGTATGCCAAGAAATAAAAGTATGATTTTTGGTTGATAGAAGTTAAGTTTCTGGGACATGTTATTTCCGAGCAAGGTATCTCAGTGGATCTGTCCAAGGTAGAAGCCATAATGGAGTGGGAACGACCAAGGAATGTAGTAGAAATCCATAGTTTCTTGGGACTCGTAGGGTACTACAGGAAATTTGTGAAGGACTTCTCAAAAATAGCAGCGCCACTAACAAGACTGATTGGGAACAATGTCAGATTTAAGTGATATGAAGAGTGTGAGCTCGCCTTCCAAGAGTTAAAGAATCGATTGACTACAGTTCCAGTGTTAATTATCTCGAATAGCGATGAGCTGTACGAAGTTTACATAGATGCTTCTGGACGCGGATCACATATGGATCGTGACAGCTACGACCTCACGAGCGGAACTATCCTACTCACGACTTCGAGCTCACAGCGGTGATTCATGCACTGAAGATCTGGAGATGCTATCTATACAGGGTGACGTTTTAGGTTTTCTCCGATCACAAGAGTTTGAAGTATCTGTTCACCCAGAGGGATCTAAACTTAAGGCAGCAAAGGTGGATGGAATACATGGAAGATTATGATTTCATGCTGTAGTACCATCTTGGGAAAGCTAATGTGGTCGTAGATGCACTCAGCCGAAAGTCTTTAGGGATTCTCGCTTGTTTGGCTCTTGAGGATTGGACAAGGGATGTAACCGTGAGTAAGTATGGGCTACAGTACTATGAAGATTATGATTGAGTTTTGGTGTACCATATGGAGACGACTCTAACTCTCGTCCAGATGGTGAAGCAGAATCAATGGAAAAACCAACACCTTTAGGGAATTTGGACGCGAATTTAGAATGGAGAGTAATTTGAAGAATAGAGGATACATGCCGACGGATCGCTGTATTTTATGGAGCGTTTAATAGTTCTAGCAATTACAGAAGTGACGAAGGTTATGATGGATAAAGCCCACAAGTCTCAGTTTTCCATTCATCTGAGAAGCACAAAGATATAAAGTGATTTGAAAAGGCAATACTGGTGGAGATGCATGAAGAATGATGTCTAGGAATATGTGGCCAAATGTGTAACTTGTTTTCAGGTGAAAGCTGAGCACCAGAAGCCGGAAGGTTAGCTGCGGCCACTTCGTATTTCAGGGTGGAAATGGGAGCACATCACAATGGATTTCCTTATCGAATTGCTGAGGACAGAGCAAAGGCATGATGTAATTTGGGTCATGGTCAACAGGTTAACGAAATCGGTGCATTTTATTCCTTTTAGATCGACATGCTTGAGGAGAGTTCTCAGAGAATTGTACCTGCAGAACATAGTTAGATTACATGGAGTTCCTTTGTCCATCACATCTGATAGAGACACCGGGTTCAATGCCATGTACTAGAGGAGCTTTCAAGAGGCTTTAGGTACGATTTGAATTTCAACATAGCAT
Source organism: Artocarpus hirsutus (assembly GCA_946598075.1). Classification (NCBI taxonomy): domain Eukaryota; kingdom Viridiplantae; phylum Streptophyta; class Magnoliopsida; order Rosales; family Moraceae; genus Artocarpus; species Artocarpus hirsutus. The sequence continues at coordinate 29,644 of CAMOHE010049731.1, read as the reverse complement.
TTCATCCCCAGACCAACGAGCAATCTGAGCGGGTCATTCAAATCCTCGAAGACATGCTAATTGCGTGTGTATTAGACTTCGACGGGAATTAGAAGAAGTACTTATATCTGGTAGAGTTTGCATACAACAACAGCTACCAAGAGAGCATTGGCATGGCACTGTTTGAAACGTTGTATGGACGACCGTGTCGGTCACCAATATGTTGGGCAGAACCAGAAGACAGGATTATTCTTGGGCCAGATGAGATCCGTGACAGCAACGAGAAAGTCACCATGATACAAGATCGATTGAAGGCAGCTAAGAGTAGGTAGAAGAGCTACGCGGATAGAAGATGCCGACCTTTCGAATTCGAGATAGGAGATTTTGTTCTCTTGAAGGTATTACCTTGTAAAGACATCTCACGATTCGAAATAAGTGGTAAACTCATGCCAAGGTATGTTGGACCATTCAATATTACTCAACACATGGGTGCGGTTGCCTATCGCCTGGATCTTCTTTTCGAGCTTTCTCATGTTCATGATGTGTTTCATGTGTCGATGCTTTGGAAGTGTCTGCCTGAGAAGAATAAAATAGTTTCATTTCATGATGTACAGATTCAAGAAGACACGACATATGAGGAAGTGCTGGTTCAGATTATCGATCAGAAAGTGATCAACTTGCGTCGTCGTGATATATCGTTAGTGAAGGTCATATGGCAACAACACGGGGTTGATGAAGCCACATGGGAGTTGGAATCCACTATGCGGGAGTTGTATCTACATTTGTTTTGTCTCTGAATTAATTTGTAAATTTTGAGGGCGAAATTTCTTTTAGGGGTGGAAAGTTGTAACACCCCAAATTTAATTAAGTGTTATTAGTGTGTAAGATGATGTATTAGTGTGCCAAATTGTGATTTAACTTTAATCTAAATATTTAGCAATGATTTTCTAACCAAATTTAATTTTAAATCATTTTAAATTATCTTTATTTGTATTTTAAAATTTTGAAACAAAATAATTTATCAAATACCAATCATGTCCTTTTTCAAAACCGTGGGTGGCACACAGTTTCTCCTCATCAATTTTACTTTCCCTCTCCCTATTTATTTCTTTCTCTCCCTCTCCTTCCCTCACTCACTGTCAGCTCACTCTCTCTCACTCCTGTCTCTCTCTCTCTCTTACTGCCTCACTCTCTCTCTCCTTCTTTATCTAAATTTTGATTCAAGAATCAAGACCAAGCTTTTGGAGGTTTGCAAAAGTGTTTGGACAATTAAAAAAAACATGAATTAAAGCTTAAATCTAAGGTTAGTTTTCAAATTTAAACTTTTTCTAAATTTTTTGATTTTTATTGTATTTTGAAATCAAAGCTCGTTTAATGTTAGAAAACCTTAAATCTAAGTTAGAAATGTACTGACTAGGGAAATTCATTAACAAAATCTAATATTTAAATTGAGTTTAATTAATGAATTTACCCTTAAAAATTATAATTTTTGTAAAATAGTGATAATGTATAATTGGGTAGTATTAGCTGAATATTTCTTTGCATATATGACGTAATATTGGATATTTTAATACAGATTTTATGAGTTTAATTACTCAAAAATTTGTAAATAATATCCATAAAATAAATTTTATATCACAATTAATTACAAAATTGCGATACAAATAAATGGGTACTTAAAATACGAGTAAGACATAGAGTCTACCGAAACCCAACCTGATGTAAAAAGGAGGTCGACGTAGTACAAATATATTGCCAAGTGAAAATGCAGATATAGAAAATGTTACGTTTGGCCTCCAAAAATAAACCAAAGGCAATTAAAATAGTGTACACAGTCTAAGGTTACGCGTTTGCACTGATTTGACCACGGCAATGTAGGAAAAATACTGTATGGTGAAAAATTATACAGTGTAATTTTTTGGGGCCACTAAGTGGACACCTAACAAAATCCTATTGGGCCACCATATCACAAAAAGTGGGCCAATCACAATTTGCCATTTAACAAGTCCATTAATTTGTGATGAGTCACCATAGTTGTGATAAGCTTGAATTAATTACAAAGTGAGCCAAAAGTTACTTCCATCTTTCCCTCAAGTATTCAGCAGCCATTAGAGAACTCTTCAAAAAAAAATTTCAACCCCAAAACCTTACAAAAATTGACCCCATCCAAATTCAAGAAGCATAGGTCAAAGAATTTCTTCAAATTTGAGGTAAAACCTAAACTTTTTCAAGTTTTCTTAGGGTTTTTCATGGGTTAAGGAGGGATTTGATTCAAGGTGGTTTTTGCATGAAAATTTCTTAGGAAAGAGCTTCAAAGAAGTCCTTGGGAGGCTTGTAGCACAAAATTCCTATTTGAGTAAGTTTTAAACCCTTAAACTTGAATTTATGAAATTTTTGTTTTGATTTTCATTATTTCTAAAGTATGTGGTGTTCTTGGCAAAGTTTTGATTATATTCCATGAGTATGTAACTTATGGCATGATGATATGGTCAAATTTATGGGTTGTTGATCCAAACGGTAGTTTTTGCAAAGTATGTTATTTTTGTAATTTTAAGGTTAAGTTTTGCAAAAATGGTATTTTGGTATAGAAAAGGTTTAGACAAGGGATGAATCTATCTGTGTAATGGCTAAAAGGTAGTTTTAAAATGGATTTTTACAAAAATACCCTAAGGACTAAATTGAAAGAAAAAGTTCTCCCTTGGTAGATTTGAAAACGCCCAAAAACACCCCTAAACAGTGAGAATTTGAGAAAAGTTAAAATACAAAAATTGTAGATCTTAACAAAACTATTAGACATTATGAACAGTTCATCGAAAATCTCAACCGTTTGTGAGATTTTAATTTTTCAAGAATTTGTTAAAAGTGAAAAAAATGTTAAAATGGAAAAAATGCAATTTTTCAAAATGATTTAAGGTTTAGTACTTTGAGTGAAAATCATTCTTATGAAAAATGGGAAATTTTGGTTTGAAGAGATAAATTTTAGTCCCGGAGGCAAAATTGTCAAAAATTTTCAGTTTAGGGCCTAAACTGTAAAGTTTTACAAAAATAGGGTGTAGATGTGAAATAAGGAGATCCGAGCCACTAGGGTATTATTTTAAAATTAATACATGAATATTTTCGTTAGAATAACGAAATCGAGCTCGTATAGGTTAGTAGGCTCATCGTCATTTTGTCCGAATAACTCGAACCGCTTCGAAATGTTTCAAAAAGGAAAAAAATGATTAGAAAGATTCTCTTCCTTCGTTAGAGATGATAGGATAGAGTTAGCTAGAAATAAGAAAAACCAGTGGTTTTCAGAGTTGTATATAGTTATGCAACTTAGTTCATTAATTAACAATCACTTTATGTTAAAACATAGTGACTAGTGGCTAATGGTTTTGAAATTGGCCAACAGGATCCTAGAAGTCTAGGACAGAGGAAAATCGAGGCCAAATTACCCAACGTTCAAATCAAGTAAGTACCTATCCCAACTACAGTATGAAATTGTAGGTATAGATTGTGACATGTGTATATGTTTACCTGTGTGTATAACAAGGTGTATACCTGGATGTATGCTATGAAATGAGTATCTATAAGTGTGTTGATGTATACCTATGAGTTTACTAAATAAAAACTTGTGTGTATGTCATATTGTATACTAGTGTGTATGTTAATGTATACCTGTCGGTATAAAAGTATGTACCAGTGTGTACTATTTTGTACAAGAGTAATTACAAATGGTGTATAACATATGTTTATCATTTCATGCATGGTATGTTAACCATAATAATTGGACTAGTAATTATATCATCAGAAATTAAGAAAAGTGTCGTACCGACTCCTGACTCAAAAAGAGTTCAAGGATATAGTATGGTCACGGCGTTACGTAGACCTAAGTGCGCAACGATACGAACACTTGGGCCCTAGATAAAGATAAGAAATGTTAATGATAAAGAAAGTTTATAAGAAATCATAATTGGATAATGCATTTTGTTGAATGTGCATGTGGGTTATATGGGACTTACTGGGTGTAAGCTCATTAAGTATTTCATGCTGTAGGTATTCCTCCTAAAAGGTCAGAACCAAGTCGCTGATGAGTTGGCAGAGGGTGATGAGTAATGAGCAGAATGGGTATGGATGCCACCACAATTATGTTTATGCTGTTATATATATTTTGAAATTGTTTTTGAATGTGTTATGTAAAAGCTGAACATAGTTAAGTATATCAAAACCTCCCTCGAGAATATTTAGCAATAGTATTGGGAAAGAAAGTGTGTTTATGTATATATATGTATTTGTTTGCACCTAATAAATGACTTGTCTTTTTTTTTTAAAAAAAAATTCTGAGTTTTACACCTATACTTAAGTATGAAAAAGTTTTTCGCAGCTTGTAAAAAGGCGAGTTGTGACAAGAAACACTTAAAACATCCAAAATCTAAGCTTAGTTTGGCTAGAAACAAATTTAAATCAAGATTTTCTATTTTTCTCTATTGTTCCTATTTTTGGATTTTCTTAAATTTTTCTATGCAAATCTTGTTTAAACTAGTTTAGAAGTGTTCTATTGTATTTTTCTATCATCTATGAGTGTTTTTCATGCCTGGGAATTGAGAAAAACAAGTGAAATTGAGAATTGGGCTCAGATAAGCCGAGACCTGATTCTGAAAATATCTAAAATTTGCTCAGTTCGGTAGGCTTCATGTTCGGCAGGCCGAACTTCATGTTCGGCAACATGAATCCGGCAGGTCAAACTCATACTTTCGGCCGGCCAAACTTGAAAAAGTTTGGCCGACCGGACCCAGACGTTCGGTAGGCCGAACTGCATAGTTTGACAGGTTGGACTAGGGGACTGGACTCTGTGAAAATTTATCATTTTTCAGCTGTTTCTATTATTTTGAACCCTGATTGAGATTTTAATCTTGCAATATGATTTTATAAACACAAGTGGCATACTAGGACACCATGAAATAGCTTAGTGACATAGGAAATCTTAAGGTAGATACAGATAGACTTAGTATATATATGTTTGAGGTTGTTCGTGGTTCCGTAGAGCTAACGTATAGCAGATCGAGACCGCAGTGTTGGACATCGGCAGAGATTTTGAGGTAGGACTTTTACCTCTTTCCTTGGTAACATAGTTTTTCAATGATTTTGGCCTCAAAAGGATTTTTATCAAAATATTTTCAATGATTGATTGGAAAAGGATTTTTGTTGGTTATTTTACAAATAGTAGATCGAGGTGATTTTTATAATAAACCTCATAAGGAATGTAAATAAAAATACTTGGTAAAAAGATATTTTAATAACTAATAGAAATATATATAGACGGGCATGATGCCATATCAGAAATCGGGTTATGTAGTGTGCGGCCTTAGGGGTAGGTCCCGAAACCCAGCTGGGCCACTTCAGTGGTGATAACTATGGTTTGCCCAAGAAAGATAAAAGAGGTACTTTTTGGACGAAATGTTTGTAATAAGACTTGTTTAAATGAGTTTATTTATTTAACACTAATTTCTAATTATTTCTTTGAAAAGTAAATTTGGCATTTAAATTATTTATATGTTTAAAACATGATCCTACTGAGCCTTTTACTCATATTTTATTTGTTTTTTTTAAATTTTCCCCTAGGTGGAATACAGCTTCGGATTAACGAAGGGTCCACAGATCGGATTTGCGACCAGTAGAAGACCTGGGTAGGTTGTTGTACAAATTAATCAAGGCATGTATTATTTTAATCTTTCTTTCTAATTTGGACTATGGTTATAATTTAAATATTGTCGATACTATGTGTGTGTACAAATTGTGGGTCGGTGGGACCCAACACATATTTCCTCTTTCTTTATTATTCTATCTTATTTTGTTTTTATCTTATTTGTTTAATCATTATAAATGTTTGTTTAAAAAGAGTTTTAAATTATTACATTTTTCTTAATTAATTAAATTCTTAAACTTGTATTTTAATTAAAAATTTCTTCTTAATTAAATTGATTAAACTACCACGTCACCTCCTGTACTCTAGGGCATGACATGTCCCAGTTGTATATGCCATAACTTAGTGACATCACTATCAGACATAGCCGATGTAGAAACTTTTGCATCACCAACAACAAAATATGCAATCCAACAGCTTTCTTCTCACCTTTCATCATCACAAGAGCACCTTCACTAACTCTCATAACTTTACCTTCATCGGTGTACTTGTACCCTTTAGAATTGCGAGTACTTAAGGAAATTAAATTCCTCTTAAGATTGGGGACATGGCTTACATCACCTATTGTCCTCACTATACCATCATGCATCTTAATTCTGACAGTACCAATACTAGCAACCTTGCATGGGCTGTTGTTTCCCATCAAAACAGAGCCCTTAGGAACCATCTCATATGTTGAAAACCAGTCTCGGTTGGGACATATATGAAACGTACATGCAAAGTCAAGAACCTAATCCTCACAGGGTTTGGAATCACCATTAGAAATTACCAAAGGCTCACCATCATAAACTTCTTCAATAACACTAGCCTCATCGGCAATCGGTTTTTTCCCCTTTTGATTATCAGCCCTCTTGTTTTTATTCTGTAACTTATAACACTTAGTTTGAATGTGCCCTTTCTTCTTGCAATAGTTACATAACTTCTCCTTATTTCTTGATTTTGACCTACCTCTATTCTCAGTCCCAGAACTTCTCTCTTGGGTTTTACCCCTAACAACTAGACCATCTCCTTGTGTTTCGACTCCAATCACTAACTGCTTCATCTTTTCTTTAGAAAATAAAGCCTCATAAACTTTATTTAGGGTAAGATGTCCCGATAATACAAGATAGTATCCCTAAATATGGTATACGATGAAGGCAGTGAACAGAATAAAATTAACCCAAGGTCTTCTTCATCACACTTAACTTCTATAGCCTCCAAATCAGACGCAATCAGACACAGTTAAGTGATCCTCGAGAGACGTACCTTTAGATATTCGATGAGAGTATAGACACTGCTTTAGATGAATTTTGTTAGCCAAACTCTTGGTCATGCATAATTGTTCCAGCTTGAGCCATAAAGTAGCAGCGATCTTGTCCTTTAGTACATCCTACAAAATCTAATTTGACAGACAAAAATGTATTTGGGACAGAGCCTTTCAGTCTTTACGCTCTTTTTCCTCCTTCGTCCATGATGAGGGCATCTTATCGAAACCCAATAGCACATCATCAAGGTCCATCTACACCAGAACAGCCTGCATCTTCACTTACCATAAAGAAAACCTCATTGTGCGATCCAACAGCGGAATATCAAATTTCATGGTTGCCATTGCCAATCCAAGCCAAAGCTCTAATACCACTTGTTAGATATTAAAGTAATAAGTAACAAGAAATAGAGAGAAAAATGTATACAAGATTTTATGTGAAAAAACCCTAATGAAGGGTGAAAAAACCATAAGTAGAGGAGAAGCAATCCACTAATTACAAAATAGATATTACAACGGTGTTTAGAGCGCTTAAATATAGAAATTTACTCACTCAATTACTCATAAACTCACAAGATTAAGTTCTTTGTATCTGTAACACCCGTTATTTTAACGAGTATGATTTTTGTAAAATTTAATGAATAAAATATAACAATTTAAAATTTTGTAGCATTTAAAATTACCAAGTTTGTCTTTGTTGTTTTAGTTAAAAAAAATAATACCACTTTGGCAATTTCTTACAAAGTCTCTATAAGAGACATTCAAAACCTACCAATACCCACTTCTACCAATCTTGTCCCCCTAATTTAATGCTCAATTATATAGCGTTCTTCTCATTTTGCTAAAAGTCTTCAAAGGAGACATAGAGATATTTTCTCAACCATTTTTTTTGTTCACTTCTTCCATTTTCTACCATGAATTACTCCACTTGTCCCCTTAATTATTTTGGTTTTCTATTTATTCAACCCCTCATTATTATGCTATGTCTCCCACTCTTTCTCTTTTCATTTATGCTGAAACAAAAGCTCAACAAGTTCTTTTTCAAAGGCAGCCATAAGTCCAGCTGCAACTATCTCCATTAAAGCAAAGAAACATCTAGCCATACCCTAGCAACTAGAGCAACAAAACGCCTGCTAAACACACCCAAAAACACTAAGGAGGGCAGCCTCTTTTCTTGCCCAAAAACCACCAAGAACGTTGCCAAGAATGTGGTCCAAACTCAGCCAAAATCATCAAGAAACACAATTCATTTTCCTATCCAAAAACTAGCCAAAACCACCACCTCCATGGCCAACTAACTTCAAGAGTACAAGCTTGATTTTTAATCCAAACTTTGGTGCTTTTCAAAGGAGTTTTAAGGTAGGTTTCTTTTAATCTAAATTTGGTTTTTAGTATGTGTTTTCTCCATGTTTAATGTATGATTTTCGTGTTCCAAGTTCATGCAAATTTCTAGTTATGTTTAACATGCATATTTGAGCATTTATGAGCAAAAACTTGAGTCTTGAGTTGAAACCGATAACCAACCTTTATTTTGGTTTGATAACAATACTACAAACATGCTAGGAATGTTTAAAACCAGTTTCCATAACTTTAAAATTGACATTTTAAGATTTTAAGCTTGAAGAGCAAACTTAAGCATGTTTTCCTCTTTATTTGCAAGAAAGGCTAGAGATATGGTTTGATGATGATTTTGGTATAAAACTCATGAGAATATATTTATTGTGATTATATAATGCATGTGCATATTTTGGAATGGTTTTGAGATTTTGAACAAAGATAATATGCTTTCGGTTAAAGAAAAACTTAACATTCCATAAGCCTTGTAATATCTCTATGGGCAATGGCTCTTTCTTAAAATTCTGGGATTAGATGAAAATGAATTTTGTAAATTGGTTTGTATATTTTAAAAGTAGATATTTTAAGCTTTCCAACGAGCTATCATGAGCCTAAATCGGAGTTGTATTTTTTTTTTTACGAATTTTTTAATTCTCGGATTGGAAACTAGTAAATCTACCAGTGGTAGTATACCACTCGTCTATCTTAAGTAAACCACCTGTTAACCAATGTGCTGATTGTAGATAGTGAACTTGACTTTTTGCAAAAGTATACAGCCAGTTTGCCATGGTATACCAGCTGCTAACTTAAACCAAGAACCCAACTTTGCTCACCTTCTAATCCCTTAATGTCTTGCAACCTTTCCAATACTATCTTAAGTGATTTATGAATCTCATTAGAGACTAAAATATATAGATTACTTGTATGTATTTTATATTGTGTTTAAGATAAAAATTGTTTACTTTGATATTTAACAACAAATTGCATAAAAACTTAATGGCACATTAGTGAGATAGATTTACACATATTTTTTTATGGATGTGGTTATATGTTGTGCTTTAGTTTTAATTGTCCTTATGCCCGCCTTAGGATTAAGGGGTGTGTGGAGCTAACGTTAATTAATTCCGAGATTAAAAGATTGTTGATGAGCTTAGAAGGTAGGGATTTTATTACTCATCTTTTATGGGGTTTTGGTAAATTAAAATTTGGTTGTTTTATGTTGCAAGATATGTGTATGATATTGTTGAATACATATGGTTATAACTATAACCTGATGATGTGAAACTCGTCCTGTATTGTACAGCGAGAAACATAATAATTTGACACATGTTGTAAATTGAAAAGCAAGGTTAGGAAAACTAACTTTATAAACAAAAGTTGATTATAGAGAAATGGTGAGATGTGAAGAGGGTGACAGTTTCGTCCTTGGGCACAAACACCCTAAAAGGTAAAATAGTAGGGACGTGATGACGCTCCCTTGGGTCGAAAGTCACAGAATGCACTGTATAGTAATCAATTGGGTGAGGACTTGAGACTTGATGTCCCTTCACCGGAACACCCTCGGAATGTTTGGAGGGTGGCCAAGCGCGCCCATTTGAGTTTCGATGAGTTGAGTGATACTTTATTTAATGTGGATACCTAGGAATAATGATGAATTGTAATATTTGTATATATGTATAAGTGTGAAGCTTAGTGATGATTAACTATAGTATCCATGGAATATGATCATAATAAACCTCATAATCTGAAATATAATGCAAATTAACTAACTATGCAGTTTTAATGTGATAATGAGTAAAACCTTAAAGTGAGTAATGATTTTTCCTACTGGGCATGTCGATGCTCATCCCTATCATATTTACATCTCTCAAGTGGAACTCAGTGTAACTTATCTAGCGAAAAATAGGCAACAACACTGCTATTTTGTTGTTAAAATATTTTGTTTATTTGTAACTCATCTAGAATGTGTAAGATTTGTACTATTTTTATGATGGTTGTGTTAAGTTATTTGAGAATTGTACTATGGTGATGATAACTGTATTTTAAATATTTGGTGCTACATTAAAGACTGTGGTTTGTATTTTAAATATTTATTTTTATTTTTATTTTTGTTTAAAGACCCATGGGTATTGTTTAATTGATTTAAATATTATTGAATTTAAGTTTATTTTTATTTATTCAATACTGTTAACCCCAACATAGGGGCGCTACAGTATCACTCTCAACACTATGATCTCTATGATATCTGTATTATATGTGATTATTGTAAATAATAGGGGATAACAAGTATATATATATTTATATATATATATATGTGTGTGTGTGTGTGTGTGTAGACTCAAACCCTAACTCAAAATAACCCAAAAAATGCATAAAAAATGCGAAATCTACGTTCGTATTGAGTCGTAGTGTCGCAGCTCTTGTTCACCAAATTGTAGTGCCATGGCGCTGCTTTTAAGCGCTACAGCCTTATCTTTCTGCTAAGTGTGGTTTTGGGTCGCCACAATAACACTAAACAATAAACTCACATGTCAAACCTTCAAGGCCAAGGATTAATTCATATAGTTTTAGCTCTTAGGATCATTTTCTATTGTACATGTAACATGTAAAAGAGATGAAAAAAAGGATAACAAGTTATTTCAATTTATTATTTACATGAAATAACACTATGTTACAATCAAATCTAAGGTTAATACATTTTAATAAATTAAGTAGTATTTAATTATTTGCTTCAATTTCGGAACGTTAATGTTCATTAATCTCTATTAAAGTTGTAAATTTTTCCTTCTCTAAATGATTATAATGTAAAATTTAGTAATATACACTGTCAAGACAAAAGATCTTTCATCTTATAGAAGTTGCCCAATAATAATTACTACAGTGTGATTTAACTTTTAATTTATAAAAAAAAAAGTATGTCTACACGTAAACAACACTCATATACGGTTTTTCTTCTAGTCGTCTTCATGGTATCTTGTCTTCTTTGTCGAAAACGAAACTTTAAAACTGGGGTCCCTTTGGCAAGGTCCATACCAAATGGGAGGAAAAAATATGGCACAGAACACATTATTGTGGTCCTCCCTCATCACTCTCTTTCTCTCTCACACTATTTGCCTCGTTTTTATTTTTTTTTTGTTTTTTGTTTATGTATTTTTATTGGGCCACTTCATATTCATTCATTTCACACGGTCCCAATTCCACCCCACCCTGTTGTTGATCTTTCCATAACAGAACCAATTCCCCTCCTCTAACCTTCTGCGTCGTTTCTCAACTTTATTTCTGGCGTGGTCGTTCATGGATTTAGGCAAAGTTGGGAGAATTAACAACAACAACGACAACAAGAACAACAAGCAGAGGACGATGGTGGTGACGAAGGAGGAATTGCATCGAGATCAGGAGGAAGAAGTCCAGGATTACTGCGGTGCCGAGCCTAAACAGATGATGATGGGGTCTACTTCTGAAAACGACAACAAAAACAATAGCAAGAAGAAGAAAGGCGGCGGTGTCGTTTTGGGAAGTAGTAGTAGTGGTGGGAAGAAAAGCTCATCGTCAAGTGGGGGTGAGGTTGTAGTGGGAAGGTGTTGCCAGGCGGAAATGTGCACGGCTGATCTGAGCGATGCCAAGCCCTACCACAGGAGGCACAAGGTGTGCGAGCACCACGCCAAGGCACAATTCGTGCTTGTGGCGGGTCTTAGGCAAAGGTTTTGCCAGCAATGCAGCAGGTTTGGATCTTATAATACCCATTTCGTAACAAAAAGTTTGAATAGAGATGTAAATTTTTATATAAGAAGGTACTGTGACAAAATGCTTCGGTTTTTATAGACCTATAAATTTGTTAGCCCTTTTGTTTTCTTGGTTTTTGTGCTCCTCCCTTCCATTTTAGTATAATTCTGAAGTGAACTGTGCGTTCCTGTGAGGTTTAGGTTAAAATTCAAGCAATTTGAAATCTTTTTGTAAGATCTGAACGGAGATATTTAAATTACCCGAGCTTGCATTTAGACACACATACAATTATAAATTCAAATCATAAATAAAATTTAAATATATGTTTAGATTGTCTGAAAATAAGTTTTTGGACTAGAAAATAATAAGTCTTTTCTTAAGTAAGGGTTTTTTTTTGGCGTTCGCTTCTTTGGTAGTTGAATGCTATATTTCACTTTAATCCCTTTTCTCTATAACCCTTTTGAATTTGGGTTTTACTCCATCTGTTTGTGTCTTGCAAGAGAGATTCTTGGTTAGTCCTAAGCGGTTGGTCATGATAAGGCTTTCTGCGAGTAAAGTTGTCTTCTTTCCCGATAAAAATGGTACTAGATTTTGCCTAGCTGTATTCAATTAATGCATGGATAATAATATAATTTTATTTTATAACAAGGCGACTTCTTCTATAGTATGCGGTCTTACAGGATCTAACCATAGAATAGTTTTTAGCTGCTTTTTTCTGCAGTCCTTTCTTCCCCACTTTTTGTAACCGTCTACTTGCATCTAATTTGGTCATGTCAGGTATAGTCGTACATAATTGCACTAAATCTTTATGAATTATGTTATTTTTATTTGTACTCCTTTTTGTTTCAGTACACACACATTTTAAATGACACTCACAAAGGGTGTTTCAAGTATAAGATATATATATATATATATATGTATGTAGAATATTTCATACAAATCCAACTATCTGGAATTTTATTGTTGTCATCTTGCAGATTCCACGAGCTGTCGGAATTCGATGAGACTAGACGGAGCTGCCGCAGACGTTTAGCCGGGCACAATGAACGGCGAAGGAAGAGCCCGACGGAGACTCACGCAGCAGGCTCGGGACGCAAAGGTACAGGTGCCCAGCTGAAAGACATGGCTTACGGGGGCCAGGTTGATGATAATAGGGGAAAAATCCAAATAGGCGTCCAAGAAAATGCCACTTATAAGCATTTCCAAATCAGATAGGTCATACATCTGGCTTGTTTGCTCTCTCTCTTCTGTCATTTTAGAGATAATTTAGTGGCATATTTATATTCAAGGCTTGAACTCAGGTAATCAACCAAAAATTTTCAATGGCAATGTAATATTGTAGCGTCCATATATGGCAAACTACGATTCATATTGTGGCTGTAGGATAAAAAGTTAAAAACCCTCATGTGGTTTGCCAATTTCAATTTGGGAAAAATAATATTTTAAAAGATTAGCAGTCTTATTGGACCCTTATATGTTTCTTCCTTCTACATCGTCTCTATAAAATATCAAAAGCCCTTTTCCTTTGTGGAAATTTTGTCTTAAACAGTAAAGCATGCTAGAATATAAATATCACTTATATCTACCATGGTGTAATGGTAGGAAATGATACATAACTTGAATAAGGTGACAATACTAATCGAACTGTAATAGTGTACTGCTCTATAAGCCTTTTTTTTTTTTTTTGGGCTTTGTCTTAGGAAGGAAAATATAATTTTGCTCTATCGTATTGGTGGAGTATGGTTTTTAGCAATTAGATTAGGTTTTTATTAGTCTAACTCTGATATATGATTATTTACATTAAATATTTGTAGCGCAAGATATGAAATTACTTGTAGTTGCGAATTAGATCATTTAACAGTTATGGGTCATTTGGTAAGTTGATTACAACTAATTTTTTAGTTTAAAAACTGTAACATGTGAGAGCTTTTTACACTGTAGCAGTTTTTTGTTTTTTATTATAACTGCTGAAAGCTTTATATTGTATTTAGTTAGAACCAATTAGTTAGAACAAACACTCGAAATACGTGTTTAATCCGACGGCTAAAATACCATATTTTACTTAAGCAAAATTATCTTTTCTATTGAAAGAGTTTCATATGTCCTAGGTTGGTCTTGCTGTCTTTGCTGCTGCCCTCTTTTTTGCCAAGTTTGAACAGTTATTTAATGTCACGTTAATTTGTCAATCTATCAATTATTAAATATAAATTCTTTCTTTGTAATAGGAGAAGTGTTATTATGGTGTGTGGAATTAACGTCCGGTAAGCAGTGTTTAGCTTCATTGGTCAGCGTAACTTTCTGTCAATTTGACTGTTTTCTAATCTCAGTAAAGCAACTTGCCTAGATACGTACAACATTGTAGTTTATCTACTTCTACCCAATTTATAGATCTGCGAAGAATAAAAGGGAAATTATGGGTACACTGACTGATTGGCAAGCCTTCATCTCACCTGATGGTTTTCAAAAAAAAAAAGGGATATAACAGACTTATGGGATATGACCCAATGAGCCATTTTGTCCGGTTCTTTAGAGGGCTAAAAGGTATACATTTCCACAGTATATCTGAGTGAAAAAGAAGTACTAGTTATGGCTAAAGGGTACACATTTCCACAGTATAACTGAATGAACAAGAGGTACTAATTATTTAGTTAGTGAGATAGTAAGGCTATTTGTTATCTCGACAAGATCTTACTCTCACTTTAGTGGATGAGATATGCGTGATTTACGCTTATAACCTTTTGAATCAAGGCAGAAAAAAACTGAATGCAATGGTACGTAGCACAAGGTCTTGTATAATGTAGTTAGGGTGTTTGGAATTTAGTTCAAACCAAGTTTGAACCTAGAATGCTGAAATAATTTAAATTTTATGAAAGAAAATATTATAACAAAATTGTTTAAACCACAAACTTCGATTTAAACAGTGGCTCCGAATTCCCCAATGTCCTAATAAACTAGTCGGTAATAGAAGTCGGTGCTAAGCTTTTTAGCACCTTCAATTGATCAAGTCAAAAGAAACCTTGCCTAATTTCCGTCCTTCAAACTTCAAAGGTCTCTTAAGGTTCTATTTGTCAAGCCTGGTGAGGAAGATCGAAGATGTCAAGTTTGTGACATGACATAAATGTGTAATTAAGTAGACTATAACACTCTTGTTTAGTCAACGTTACAACACTCTTATGTGTTTGGCTCTCAGTTAGAACCAATTGGTTCTAATCAACAAACAGTATAAAACTCTCAACGGCTATAGTAAAAAAACAAAAAATTACTACAATGTAAAACTCTCATATGTTACAATATTTTTAATCAAAATTAGTCCTAATCACACTTCTCCAACACTTCACTCCCACACAAACAGTGTTTAGTAATGGCTCCTCGAGTGTGATTCTAGAATCAGCAACACTAAGCCAATAGGGAACTTCAGCATGAAAGTCTAATTAAATTGAAAAAATAAAGATCAAATCCCTAAAATCACGAGTCGAATATGTAGATTTTTTTTTATAGCTCTTATAGAATTATCACTGTCAACACTACTACTATGTAAAGATTATTATGGTCTGTAAGGACTAATGTATTGGCTTTAACTAGACAAAATTCTGTGCTAGCTCGTTTAGAACTTTGGTTTGAACAGATTCAAGTTAGAAAGTTTAAATTAAAAATATTCTAATAATTCAAATTTTATGATAGAAAGTACTGTAACAAAATCTATTCAGACTAGAATGAGTTGGTCAGAATTAGTGTGAATTAGTGTTTCGACACGGACAACAGCCCGTTGGGGCGTGGTAAACGGACAATGGCTAATAATGTTATGCCATAAATGCCATATGGAAGGCAAACCCAATAGAGTAGCCACAAAAAGGCACAAAATTCATGTCAGGGGGAAAAAAAGAAGAAGAAGAAAGTGTTTCCCTGTCATGGACTTCTTTTGTCTTTTTAAGAGCTGAATTGAGCCCAAAAGCCACATGCAAGTTACAACAATTTGATTGCTTTTAGCAACTTTATCGCTAAAATGCCGGTCAAACTAAAGAAGTGTACTTAAATAAGGAGAGGAAAAAAAAAGAAGAAAAAACCCAACTAAAGCACTCCATCAATTTGTCGCAAAATTTAGTAGAACCATGGATTAGGAGAGAATATATTTCATGTATTTATAAAAAATATGTAATCTTATTCAATGGAAATGAATATTACAACTACAAATCTGGCAAAAATAACAAGATGGTTGCAACAAATGTTAATTACGATGAATAAAATAGTAAACCATTGTTTCGGATAAAAAATAAATAATTCTTGAACTCATCATGTCTATTCAGATGGCGTGCACATTATTTTTCTCTTAGAAAATCGAACTCCATAATAAATAAATATTATTAGAAGAGAAAAACTATAAAATAACGTATACAATTGCAGGATAGCATATTAGCGTAGGAGAATAGTACGGTGCGGAAGACTTGACCACATAGTTTCCCTTAAAAAAAAAACTTTATACACATTTCTGAAATATCATAATCATATATTGTATCATATCTTAATTTAAATTGAAATTAATTAAAATTTGGCATAAAAAGGAAGTTAATGGGTTGTTTGACACTTTAGTTGTAATTGAAGCTTTAAGTTTGAAAATTGTAGAATAGGAGAGCTCATATTATATCAACTTTTTGCTTGTTTCTCTAGTTGATGAGAGAGTTATACTGTTTACGGTTAAAACTAATAAGTTGAAACTGAAGTGTCAAGCATTAAATTATTATGTATTTTGTAGTAAAGAGTGTTTAAGAACTAAGTTAGAATTTAAACATTGTAACACATGAGAGCTTTATGGGCAATTTGAAACATCGGTTCAAATTGACGTTTTAAGTTTAAAACCTGTAAAATGTGAAAGTTTTATACTGTAGCTACCTTTTTACTACAACTGCTAAGAGCTTTGCACTATTTATAGTTAAGATTGATAAGTTAAAACAGAAGTTTCAAAATGGAGGTTACACTATAGTAATTTTTTTAACTGTAGTATGTGAAAATTTTATATTATAACAATAAAATTTTTGTGTTGGAGCTTAGCTCTCAAGCATAATATTTTTATTAGAATATGATAAATAATAGCAGCATTTTCTTTTTCACTCTTTACATTTATTACATATAATCTATTAATATGATAAATTATTATTAAAAAAAAATGAGATAAATACAAAAAGCGTAAAAGAGTGAGAAAATGGGTGCTATTCTCCCCTTAGAGTCTTGGTGAAGTAATCAATGTTAATTATACGATGCCCCTTTTCAGTTATATATATATATATATATATATATATATTTATACATACAAAAGGTATATATATATATATATATATATATTTATACATACAAAAGGATGGTAGGGACAGAATAAAGTGAAAAGACAGAAATACCCAACGGGGACAGACGGCCGTCAACCAAGGCAACATGTGCCGCTTTTCTTCGCCGTAACATCTGATTCCCAGAGCCCTTCTTTCTCTAAAATATAAAATAAAAATAAAGCATTATTTCATAGAAAAAAAAAAAAAAGACATAAATAAATAAAGCCTGCGGAAATCTCCCATCTTCTCTTCTTCTTCTTCTTCTTCTGGAAGCTGGACAATAATCAGACCACAACCATTTCCAATCTGTACTTTCTCTCTCATATCTCTTTCTCTCTCATCGGACCTATAATGCCTGCGCAGAAGCGTTGTTTCCAAGATAATCTGGACGACGACGACGACGAACAGCTTCACCTCCCTCCCAAGCAATCTCGCTCCGAAGACGAATCTCAACTTCCCTCTCAACCTCTCGAAAACAACTCTCCGGTTAAGGAAACCCATCAACAAGAAGATGAAGATGAAGAAGAATTCAAGCCACAAGTCGACGAAGAAGACGACGACGACGACAAAGACGACGACGACGTAGATGAAGAAGATAAAGCAAAGGGTTACGTGGGCTTCCTTTTTTTTTTTATTGTTGGTCTTTTGATGCGTTAGATCACGTGATTCTTTTGTTTTGTCCCTCGATTATCGGCTCATGGAGTCTCTGTTTCTATATTTACAGATTCCGATGAAAGCCCATCTTCCAGCTCTCACCCCAAACCTGAGTACTCTCTCTCTCTCTCTCTCTCTCTCTTCCTTTTCTTGCCATGTTCTGAAGCTCAATTTCTTTGCTGTTCATGGGTTTTTCTCATTTTGTTTTAAAGAAGATAATGTGTTTCAGTTACTGGGTTGTTTAGTTTTGTGTTGTATGTGTAGTAGTTTGTATGTTGAGCGTAGAAATGTGTTGCATGCTTAGGAATTTATTTCCCATAATGTCAAACGTGACACTCGTTTTGGAGACTCTTGTTAGTTTGTTAGATTATGCTCATGTTATTCATTAATTTATTTTTGCCTTTGTTGGTTATGGTTTCAATGCTGCCAATGCCATGATGATCATGGAATTAGTAAGGTTTGAGTCTGCAATTTGTCACCACCTAAGTTGTTTAAAACGTCTCCATGCTATCACTTGGCTCTGTGGGACAACTCCTGTGGATTAGTTATGGTTAACATTTCGTTTTTTTTTTTTAATCTTTTCATATAGTATTAGTTGCTAATAACGTCTGCTTTCTTTTAATCTGGGTTCTTTGGGAATTCATCTGCTTGCCAGTTAATGTGTATTGTAAAAAAAACAAGAACAGTTTATTCACATGCCTTACGCTGCATTAAAAGCAAGATTATTGCATAATAGGGTGCAACAACTTTCTTTCTTTTAAGACATTCTTTAACTATGAGCTTGCTCCTAAATACGATAAGGTTCTAAATTCTGTTGACTCCTGATCTATGCTTGAGAACTATGAAGGATGACGAGCTCTGGAAGCCAGTGTCAGCATAAAAGTTGATTTTCATTTTTCTTATGCAGAAGCATCTATGTAATTAGATTTTCTT
Source organism: Artocarpus hirsutus (assembly GCA_946598075.1). Lineage (NCBI taxonomy): Eukaryota > Viridiplantae > Streptophyta > Magnoliopsida > Rosales > Moraceae > Artocarpus > Artocarpus hirsutus. Next base: position 10,773 of record CAMOHE010049731.1, on the reverse strand, counting down.
GAATTTAATTGTATTCAAGAGGGTAACTGTATTTTGAAAGAGGTTGGCATTGCTAAACAGTTATGCTGTTCGTGCAAATATTTTGCACACCGCCAATGCTTGTAGTCTAGTGCTACATTTTGTTTGCTGCTAAAGGCAATGCTTCATCTCAACCCAAAGGGGGGATGACATGTACGGATGAGAGACGGGGTACTCCTAAAGTTGACTCAAAAAGATGGTTTATATTTTTCTAATGCAGGTTGCAGAAAATCTGCATTGGTTTGCTATGAATGGCTACATTAAGTTTAAAGAACTGATTCCATATACTTTGGTTTCTGTTGCAGATTTGTCTTTGTAGAATTGCCAGAGATACGGAAAGATGTGCAGTGTCCGATTTGTCTAGGTGCATTTTTCCCATTCTTTTGTTTTATCTTTTGCCTGCAGTGTGCATTTGTTTTGTAAGACAGGATTTTTGTTCTTTCTAGTTCATGCTGAGATAGTTTAACGCAAATCTTTCTACCTCTTCGGCAGATCACATTCTTTCTCATAAGAGCAGCTGCAAGTGTTTCTCAACTTTGCTTACTCATATTCTTGATAAAAGTGTAGCTCTATTTCAGCATTGATTATAGTTAGAGTTGGGTAAAGTGAAATAAAGAGGAAAATGAAACAGTTTGTAATTCTATCTTCTTCACCAAATTATGAATAGAATTGAACTAATTTTCAAACAAATAGGTAGAAATAGGTATAACCCTGTTGGTTTTTCCTTGGTGTAATTATGGTTTATTGTCTTTGGCCATGTCCTTTTTTCCCCATTGAATACCTTGTGTTCCCGGTAACAAATTAATATTGCTAATAAGGAAAACTAGTTGGTTGTTCTTTTGTTTCATCCGTAGTTTCTGGTTTATCCTCCTTAATATCTATGGTTATTAGTCTATCTGTAAAGCATTCATTGATCAATACATTTTCTGGACAGGTATTATTAAGAAAACACGAACTGTAATGGAATGCCTACACAGGTTTTGTAGGGAATGCATCGACAAATCAATGCGAATGGGGTATGTAATTTTGAGCTCTACCACTGTTCCCCTCCCCCTGAGTTTTGTGTAGTATGAATTTACTGTCCTGGCTTTCTCATTGTTTACCTCTTTGATTGATTTTTGGGATATAGAATTAATTTTTTCAAATGAATTTATGGCACCTCCTCCTACCACCTTGAAGAATAGAATGAAGAAAAGAAGACATATTGTAATTCCAACATCGCAAATTCATCTGATTTAGGCTTGTGGGTTGATGCGTTAATCACAGGAACAATGAGTGTCCTGCTTGCCGAACACATTGTGCCAGCCGACGTTCTCTCAGAGATGATCCAAACTATGATGCCTTAATTGCAATTTTATATCCAGATATTGAGAAGTATGAGGAGGAGGTAGGCTTAGATTACTTCTAAAAAGTTTCTTTTGCAAAGAAGGCACTGTTTAACTATGATTTTTTTTTAACAGGAGCTAGCATTTCATGAAGAGGAGAGGACTCGAAATAAGCAGGTCAGGTTCATGGGTATTATTACTTATGTGCATAAAATTTTACCACTTCACTTATGTTCACCTATCATCACTATATCACTCACTGAAGACATCTGTAAAGGATATACTTGTATCCATGCCTTCATCTCCACTGTTTATTTTAAAGCAGGCCTTGTTTAATTTTTTCCTTATTTTGATAGTATTCTTGATGGCCATGATTTCAAACTTTAAGATGGTATAAGCTTTCTGCCTCGTCTCAATTGATTTGGCTGCTGGATTGATTCCAAGTATTTCGTGTGTAATTACAAAATTGCACCTTTTCTTGTGACACGTTACTTCTGTTGGACTATTTGTTATTGGTATTTTAATATTTTAAGCTTTAACCTGTTACTATTTGGATTGTAGAGTCTCTTTATTTGTTTAAGCTTCTGAGAATTCAATCTCCTTTGTTGGCAAAACAAAAAATTTTATGGTGACCTATTTGTTCACTATGCCCTGTTTTAACGGTTTTTTTTATATAGATCCAAGCATCAATTGCCCAAATACTTCAACGACAATCAGAGGCTTTAATTAAGAGACGTGGTACGCCAGGAAAAGATACACCAGATACATTTATGACAAGATCACAACGCAATCACCGGAATTCTTATTCAAGGAGACGTAGTAGTCGGAATGTTGAACTTCAAGGATTAGAAGACAATGAGGATGGTAATGATAACAACGTTGAGAAAGATGAATCTTCAAATGATGAACGTCATAAGGAAATCAGACACAGAAGGCGCAGGAGACGGGCAGGTACTCGGTCTTCTCAGCCTTCTTCATCAGTGGCCAATTCAGAGGGATACCCTGAAAACGACTTAGAAATAAGCCGAGAGAACCAGGGAATTTCTCCTAGCCTTGCGTTGAACTCTGAAATACTTGCTTGGGGGAGGGGTGGTGCTCGTAGTCATACTCGGCATGGCAATGGCGGTTGCAATTCTAAGAGCTCCCGAAACACCCGCTTATCCAAGTTGGTTGATTATCTTCGGAGTTTAGAGGAAAACAATGATGAGGTAAAAAAAGACGATGGTGGATTTGTGTTATCCATGGATTAAGTTTATATGTAATCAACAAAATTATGAGTCGGATTTTTGTCTAGTTAATTGCTTCCATGGACTAATTCCGTTGATATTAACCTGTTTAACAGAAAACTGTCATTTCTTATTTGCAGTTAGATGTGCATCTTGTGCTTATTGCTTTGGATAGACAAAGTACGCCAAGTTTGCAGCAGCCACACCTTTGCTGTCGACCAAGCCTGTCGGTTAAATACTTGTGTGAAGTAAGATTTCCCTCCTGATTTTTTTTAATCCAGACTCAATAGATTTTTGTCATGGTTGGATAGATATTATGCTTAGGGGCAAGAAGGTGACGATTCTTGACTGCAAATTCTTTAATTGCCTTAGTAACTGACAATTTGCATGCTGAAAGCTAATTCCAACTTTTCTTTTTATCTAGGATAAACAAAAAACTGATTCAATTCTTGCTTACATTTATCTTGAATGAGATGGCATCAATTGTTTGTATAGATATAAAAGCGCTGTGCTTCTCATGGGCACGTTGATAGCTCTTTAGAATACGCTTCTTGTTGTCTGTGCTTGAGCTTCTTACTTTGCGCCACTTATTTACATTGCCCTCTTCATCCTTAAAATGTTACTGTATTGCTCTTCCTTTCCCCTTGACATTATTTTTGCCTACCCTCTTCGCTATCCTTGCGGCACGACACTGACAGACTGCATCTACTGTATGCAGTATGTTGCTCGCCAGACGCCTTTGAAAGTTGAAGAAGTTGAATTATTAGCACTTAAAGGGGAACACCTTTATAAAGAAAACAAAACAACTGTAAATCCTTCATACTCAACGACAGATTTGGTGTCCCTAGTGATTGATCCATGCAGAGATGAACTGCAAGTTTTGGGTGCTGAAGAAACTTTAGCAGGGATCAAAGCAAATTGCACTTCCAGTAGGGACCATTTGGTAAGTACACACTGGAACATGCTTCCTTGAGCCACGCTAAGCCCATTGGCCTCTGTTTGTTCATCAAGCTTGACAATGCATATACAGAAGAGTATAAATTGAATTACAATCATGCATGGGTCAAAGTTTCTATAAAGCTGAAATGTATTCTAGAGTCATATTTTGTTGCTCGCTTAGAAGATATGGCACCTTTGACTGGGAAAATTTGAAAAAAAGGTTTAAGAAAATTTGAAATTAAGTAAATGACCTCTTTTTTTTTTTTGCATTAAAAAAAGGTTTTTTTTGAGCACCGAAACTGCCCCAGCTTTTTTCAGAGAAAAGAGAAAAATGACTGTATCGAAGAGAGGAACTTAACCAGGGTAGAAACAAAAAAAATGGAACTGTTTTGATGTCTAAAAAGCTAGTTTTTTTATGCCTAAAAAAAAAAGAAAAGATCATTGACCAAATAAATTTTTTTGAAAAAGTTAGTTTTCAAAATGACCTCCTTTGACTAGATGTTTGTAATTCAACCTACTAGTCCTCTCGTTAAAAAGAAACTTTACAAGTATAGTTTGAGATTCAACACCCTTTTAATGTTGAAATTCAACACCAGTGCTGTTGTTGCATCTCTTTTTTTTTTTTTTCGAAATTGAAACTGATGTGGGATTTTTTTTATTCTGTTTCAGATCCTAGTATATCGGCGGAAGGGAGGCCGTTAGCAAATTCAGATTTATGCATTTCCATAGATTGTTTTCTTTCTATAGAGTGAAATGGTTTTTTATTTTACTCATAAAAAGGTTGATTTAGAGGCTTAGAAGTCAATACGTTCAGAAGCGAATTTCAGACTGGCATCAGTTGACAGAAGAATATTAATTCTTATTTCATGTTTGTCTCATGATTTGCTGCATTTGGAAAAGAAAGAAAAGAATCATCACTTTTTATTCTCTTTCCATAAAAATAAATAAGTAAATTGCATGCAACAGATACTCGAATTACATCATCTCTGGAATAGACTTTTAAATGAAGTTGATGTCATTCACGAGTGCATGAATCAGTGTCATGAGGTGAAAAAGAACACTACATTTCAGCAAAAAAAGAATACATTGATTGTCATTATGATAAATGAGTTCTTAAAGAGCGATGAAAGGAAACTTTCACGTCCGATTTTGAAAGGGGGAGATCCTATGAGATTATAAATATCTTGAATTTGGTTATAATTGTATGCAGCGACTTAATTATATTCTATTAAATCAATTGTTATTGATATGAATCATGATAGCGGTACAAGAAGACACAAATACGAACCGTATAGTTTTTCCTGGGTTGAGTTTTTACTTGTGAAAGCCACAAAAATCAGCTTTTAATTTGAATCATTCTTTCTTTTTCTTAATGTTGGGGGGTAGAGGTTGGCATTGCCAAGAGTTACACAGTTTGTCCAAATATTTCTTGCATGCCGACAAATCCTTGTAGTCTAGTGCTGCTTCTCATTTATCGGTAAAGGCAATGATTTAGGCTTTTATCTCAACCCAAAGGAAGGAACAAATATAGAATACTAACAAATATATATATTTTTAATTTTTTTCACTTGATTCTTATTTTTTTTATTATTATTGTTTTCTTCTTTCTCTCTTTCTTTCTTTATTTCTTTTTTTTTTTAATTGAAGAGACGATAGATAGTATGCAATTTATGACGTAATAAATGTAGGGCGATGTTCTTTTGATCAGTCGCTATGTAGCACCAAATGTGGAGGGACGAAGCCAAAAATTTTTTTTCAAGCAGGCGTGAATAAAATAAAAATTTTGAAAACTTTGAGAGTCCAAAAAGATTGTAAATTTATATAGGAATATAACATATTTTGGATTTATGAGATTTAAAGTTTAAAACATTTGTACTTTAAAAGCAAGATTTAGCGTATGGTTTAAATATTTAATACAATTTATGTAAATGTTGTAAAAAAAAAAAATTTTGACAAATAAGGGATAAAATTGTTAACAATTTAAGTATTGGGCTAATTTTTTTTAAGGAATATTTGAGAATCAAGAGAAGGTTAGGACGAGAAGCCCTTTGTCTTTATGATAGGAGTCAAGTGAAAGTTCAATGATGTATGCAGTTGAGCCATCCTTGCATACCGGTAGACTTAAACCCCGTTCCTACATAACCCGATCAATTCAATCAGCCTCTAATAATCTATATTAAATAGAAAAAATTACAATATATGTCCAAATTATTGTTATGAAATTAAAATCTAACATAATATTTAAACTATCTTAAAAATATCTTTAATGATATAGTAATTATCTTAATGATATTACATATTGTACTATATAATTACATATAAATAATTTTAATGATATCATTATAAGATATTTGTAAAATTTTTACAAATTAGAGTCATATTTCAATTCAATAAACGTAATTGGACCAATTGTCTTATTAACCCTTTTAATTATTTAACTCTTGGCAAATTCTTTAAAGGGCCCATTGGGCCAGGGGCAGCTGGGCTCATCTAGCTCTGGCCCTCTATGTGGTTACAACTAAACTACATGAATTTGTGAAATGTTGCTCCCTGTGTCTATCTCTCTCTGTCTCGCGAATGAGGCTTTTATTACAAAAGATCGTTTTGTTTCCATCTAACCAAAAATCATCCCTCAAGCATATGCACAAAACAAACCACAAACCATATAATGGTGTTCTAAATATAGTACTTTTCCAACTCAAAAGATCAGTGAAAATTCAAAAGTTGTTCTTTGCTCTCTCAACTCACTAAAAAGAAATGCTTAAACGTGAAAATTTTCTCAGCTAATATGCATTAACATCTATCTTATCACAAAGTTTAGCAAGTGCTAAAAGAAACTATGGAAATCGTTTCTGAGTAACTGAGATGGTAAAAAATTGACTCATACAAAGACAACTTTACAATAATTTTGATCCAAATGACAATAATGATAAAAATTATTCTTGTACATGAATATGTTCACCACCCTCAACCAAAATTAGACAGTATCCTCAACGTCTCAAGATATATGCAATGTGAAGAGAACAGGAGAGAAGTCACCTGGATGATGAGCATGCCACATATGAGCACAACCCAAGGTTCCTCCTATGCTTCTCTAAAAACAAAGAAATCAAACAAATATGATGCAAGGAAATATGAGCAAACTACTCAGAGTTGGCAAACTAGATCGTCTAGAACGATCTTCGACATGGTTCACTTGCTCTATGTAGATTTTTAGTCTCTAACCATCAACTCTGAAGACCCTCTCATTTTATTGGGTCTTTGACCTTGATAGCACTATTGGGAAAGACCCGTTTTGTCACGAATGGACCAATCCACCGTAATCTCAACTTATGTAGGCTAGAGTCATGAAGATGTGACTGTTGATTCAGCTCAAGGTTCTTCCTCGAGATTTGCTTATCATGAGTTGTTTTTATTTTTGCCTTGTAGATCCTGAAATTGTCATATATGTCATTCGTCAACTTATTAGTTGTTTTCATTTTCGCCTTGTAAATCCTAGAATTGTCATATGTGTCATTCCTCAACTCGTCAATTTGGGTTTAGCTGGAGTTTTTGTTAAATACCACTGGGATCAAGATTTAGGGCTCTTATACCCCTAATAAGCCTTATGTTCAAGCTCTATAGGTAAATAATAGACATTTTCAAAGACAAGCCTATAACAAGACATCCCAAGAGGGGATTTATAAGCGGTGCAAAATCCCCCAAGTGTGTCCAAAAGGCGCAATGACAAATTTTTGTAGTCAAGATTAACTGTCTTCTTTAGAATTTGCTTAATTTCCTTGTTTGCCAACTTAAGTTGACTACTCATTTGTGGACAGTAGGCAATTGAGACTTAATGAATCACACAGTACTTGCATATCAAAGCCTCAAAAGAACGGTTACAAAAATGAGTGTCTTGTCATTGATGATCGCACGTGGCGTACTAAACTTGTATAGCGCATTTTCCTTGAAGAATTTTGACCAAGTTGCATAATCATTGGTCCTACACGCGACAGCTTCAACCTATTTGGAAACAATAATCCACAACGAGAAGGATGTAGAGGTACGCAAAAGAAGGTGGAAATGGTTCTATAAAGTTTATTTCCCAACGAGCGAATATTTTTATCACGAGAACTGTTATGGCGACGGGACAAAACGCCTGATTTCTAGCACCTTTCGGTGGTCATCACAGCAGATTTTTATGGTGATCTTCTTTACAGTTAATGACAGCCACATGCAGTGTTGTGGCGAAAGTTCAGGACATTAGAAACTACTTCCTCTGGAAGGTAAGATTCATGATTTGGTCAAGGCAATATTTGAACAAATAAGGGGTCATTCCAAGAGAAGTTATGAACATCAACTAGAAACCTGTGTTTGTCTTGTGTGGCGTCCGGCCTCGGCATACTCCCTCAAGCCTCCATAGGACCCACCTTGCGGGGCCCTGGACTTATGGCTCTTATTGGTAGACCATCCCCGTGCCGTCCACTTATCCGTACTGTCTCCTCTGTGGCCCTCTGGCCCCTTAGGGTTTTTCTTTCGCGTCCCTCAAGTTCGAGCCTCAAACCTCCCTTAAGAGGTTCTTATTTTCTTTTCGAGTACCAACTGAGCTAGTTTAATTGGTACTCGAGATGAAAATAAGAACCTCTTAAGGGAGGTTTGAGGTTCGAACCCGAGGGACGCGAAAGAAAATCCTAAGGGGCCAGAGGGGATAATACGAATGAGTTGGCGTCACGGGGATGGTGCCGTTTTATTGTAGCGTCCAGCCCGGGCGTACTCCTTCAAGCCTCCATAGGACCCACCTTGAGGGGCCCCTGGACTTATAACTCTTATTGGTAGACCATCAACGTGCCTCCCCCTAATTCGTACTGTCCCATCTGGGGCCCTCTAGCCCCTCATAGTTTTTCTTTCACGTCCCTGGGGTTCGAACCTCAAACCTCCCTTAAGAGGTTCTTATTTCCTTCTCGAGTACTAACGGCACAAGGATGGTCTACCAATAAGAGCCATAAGTCTGGGGGGCCCGCAAGGTGGGTCCTATGGAGGCTTGAGGGAGTATGCTTGGGCTAGACGCCAAATAAAATTTGTTTTATTATGGCGTCCGGCCCGGACGTACTCCTTTAAGCCTCCATAGGACCCACCTTGTAGGCCCCCTGGACTTATGGCTCTTATTGGTAGACCATCCCTGTGCCGTTGGTACTCGAGAAAGAAATATGAACCTCTTAAGGGAGGTTTGAGGTTCGAACCCGAGGGACGCGAAAAAAAATCCTGAGGGGCCAGAGGACCCTAGAGGGGACAGTACGGATGAGTGGGCGGCACGGGGATGGTCTACCAATAAGAGTCATAAGTCCGGAGGCCCCACAAGGTGGGTCCTACGGAGGCTTGAGGGAGTACGCCTGGGCCGGATGCCACATCTTAAGCACTCTAGGTGGATGAAATCTCACTCATCACTAAGCAGTTAACGATGTGAGCATACCATGGTAGCTTGGTAACGACGAAGAGATGTTCATCGGGGAAGTCATCTCGGATGGCAGGTCTATCGGCAAAATCATTATATTCAAGCTGTAATAAGTGGTTTGACACAACATTTTACTCATGTCTTGTCCTCGATGGTCAAGACAAATTCTTGCAACATAAAGATCCACCTTACTAGTCGTGTTTTAGTATTTTTTGAAAAGGAGGTACTTAAGAGCTGCATGGTCTATAAAAATGATGATAGATGAGCTAGTTAGATATGAACAAAACCTGTCAAGAGCAAAGACTTATGGTGAACAATTTTTTCTCAGTGGTGGAGTAATGCATTTGAACGCTTTTCAAAGTTCTGCTCACATAATATGATGTAATGGAATAAAGCAATGATATTAATAAGCTAACTTATACAAAAAAATGGAATTAATAAGCTAACTCATGAATAAGTTGTTTAACAGACAACTTACAATGGTGTTTAGATATATGAATTGTTGATTAACGGGTCAACAAAGTTTTAGCCAAAAAAAAATTAAGGGAATTTTCATAAATATCATCTTTAAAAACTTACTTTTTATTAATGCTACAAATATTTTAGTGTAGTATAACTTAATAAAATAATATGAGTAGTAGTGTGGTACAACTTTTTAAAGTATTACATAAATAAAATCTATGTTTAAAAGCATGGCATAATATATAATTTTCTCAAAAACTAGAGCCATCATATATCAGAGTATATCCAATGCAATCGAAAATAGTGTACCAATATTAAATATTAAATTTGAGGAAAATATTACGCTCTAATGTTGTGACGCCCTAGGGAGGGGGTCAGTAGTTTTAGGTAAATAAAATAAAAATTAACGTAAATAGATAGAAAAATAAATACAGACATGTCTAAAATAAGTAAATTAAGTAGATTTCTCATTAAAATAAATATAAAAAAAAATGATATCATCGGCAGTCACCATCACGTGAATGCCACGAAGGTGGAGCCGAGATCTCATCCTCATTTACCATCACGTGGAAGCCAGCCACGAAGGTGAGTAGGTAAATAAAATACAAATAACATCAACAATAATAATGATACAAAAATACTGAAAATCGTCCTTGGAATAAATGACGCGATGGGACTTACAAGGACGAAAGTGACATCAATAGCGACATTGGGACAAGTCGTACAGTACACATGTCATACCACAGTTATATAGAAAATACCATTCCAATCCCAAGAGCCAGGCTCCGATCCTGGGACCTTCCTCCCTCTTTAAAACCTGGAAGGGGATATTTAAAAATAGGAAACGTGAGCGGAAGGCTCAGTAGGATGATTAGTTGAAAACAAGTTATTTTCAAATATCATTCACAAATCATATTTACTAAATTAAGTCTCAAAAATTATTTATAAAGATTGATAAATACTTACTTGAACAAGTCTTTGACAAAACGTCACCGTACGGGTTTTGGAAATCCAAAATAAATATTAAAACACAATTCTTCAAAATTAATGACAAAAATCAATATTAGAAGGAAATATTTGAGAAATAAACTTCGGCCAAAACAATTTAAAAAGGCTACCAAAGGAAGGGATGAAAATATCCTACCTCATTGGAAATCCAATAACGTAAGCTCCAAGTAAAATCCAACGTATGCTCCGTATACGTTTAAAACCTTAAAAACTACATTTAAAATAAAAATCATATTCAACAATTATCATTATGTCAGTTTAATTATTAGTGTGCTCCTTTGACTCAAATAATCATAACCCAAAATCATAATCCTTCTTGAAACATTTCAAAATCATTAAACATTGAAAACTAGAAGAAAAATAT
>CAMOHE010049730.1:34432-49595 GCA_946598075.1 Artocarpus hirsutus | reverse complement strand
GATGAAACTCCTATTCTTTGAAATAAATCAGAATTTTCTGATTAATTGGAAGCCAAAAATTCGTGTAGGAAAGAGAGGATTGAGGGAAAAAAGTCAGAACTTTCGAAAACGGTTCAAGTTGCCATATTAAGCTTTTGTAAATGGGGAAAATTTTATCCATTAACTCAAATAATTCAAAAGTCAAATGTTCTTTACCAAAATTAAAGAAATCATTCCATAATTATGTTATTTATTCAGAATAAATCATCCTTAAATAAATTCCACCTTATCACAATTTTTGTGAAATTTCTGCTGATTGCTCATCAGCTGTCATCGGCCTGTCGATCTTTATCTTCGGCCTGCCAATATCAGAAGTCCGGCTTGTCGATATCACACCATTGGCTTGCCGTTCTGAGGAAATCATTTCGGCCTGCCGAACTGAATTGTCCGGCCTGCCGATCCGCCTTAAATTCAAAATTCATTCTTAACGTTAAATTACCAATAAAATATAATTAAACACATAACATTAATGACACGAACATTTGAGCACATCAATTCCACGCGAGCGTCACCTGTTATAACACTTAGAATAAAAATGGTTAGTACCATTTATCATATATCATAACACTTATCATGAGTATAACACTTATCATCGTCATTAACATAAATATAACATTTAACGTCGTTATTTTCATAACATAATCCATTACATAAAATTAGGCGGGCGTTACAGAGCGTGGCCAAGTTGATCAAATATATCTGCTATAAAGGGAATGAGATGCTTATTCTTTATGGTGACTTTGTTAAGAGCCCTATAATCAATGCACATGCGAAAGGAACAATCTTTCTTCTTCTAAAATAGAACTAGTGCACTGTAAGGGGCTTTAGAAAGCCGAATGAACCCCACGTCTAGCAAGTCCTTCAGTTGCTTCCTTAGCAATGCCAATTCTGGTGGCGCCATCCAATATGGGCTCCTGGCTAATGGCTTTGTTCCTAGCTCCAACTTAATTTGATGATCCACCTCTTACCTTGGTGGCAATAGTTTGGGCAATTCCTCAAGCATGACATCCTTGAACTTATCAAGAACATCTTGTACCTCCTTCAGCATGATGGGTTGAGTAGATGATTCTGCATCATCGTACTCTTTGAGAATAGCTAAGTAGCTATCCTGCTTCTTACTCAAGCCCTTCTTGAATTGCATAGCAGATAACATCTTGGACTTAGTCTTGATAGACCTAACCATAAGTACAATGCAAGTCTTTTTGCCGTCCATTATGCACACAGTGTTGGCAAATGGGACTGGGAAAGCCTTCACTTGGTTGAGAAACTACATATCAAGGACAACTTTAAAGTCGTCCATAGGTACTACAGATAAATCCAAATGACTTACCTATGCCTCAAGGGTAGTTCTTACGCCCCAGACTATGCCTTTAATAGGCTTGGCTGAGGAGTTGATAGCTTTAATGGAGCCTCCTCCAGCAACTACCTTAAGGCTTAACTTTTGGGCTTCTTTAATAGAGATAAAGTTATGGAACACACCTGTGCTGATCAAGGCGTGTCCTTCCTGTTGAAGCATTCACAAATAGCAATCCCTTGGCTTGAGTCTTTGGAGTACTCTGAATAACATTCACGAGTTGCATGGAGCTTATATGAGCACCTCCGTATTACTTTCCGTCCCTTGTTCTTCAAAGGATGCAGTCATAGCATAAAGGGCCTTTCTCTTAGGACAATCATGAATCTAATAAGGCCTTTCATATAAAAAGCAATTGTTTTTAGGTCTAGAATTGTCTTGACCTCTTTTTATCCTTTTGCTTGGACGAGGCATGGTCCTTGCCTCCTTCCTTGTGATGGTTCTTCAAGTGGTTTCCCCCACCCTTGTTGGTATTGCCTTTCTTCTCTTTGGACTTTGACTCGTTTTGGCTTAAGTAGTCGATCAAGCCCTTAGTAATTGCAATAGCTATAGCAAGGTCTTGCACACCACGACACCTACGTTCCATCTATGCCCATGTTTATAGAATGTCCATAAAGAAGAAAACAGAGTCAGACATATCCAGAATCTCTAGAATGAGATTTATGAAATCATTCACATAGTCCCAGATACTATTCGATTGTTTAAGTCTCTACAAGTGACCATGTGCCTTTTTCTCAGCATTCTTCAGATAGAATTCCTTTTAAATTCACTTTTAAAGACATCAAAGGTAGTGATGGTGGACGTACCTCTCCTAATGTCCTCTTGCCTTCTTCACCACTATAGCATGGCAGTATTCATGAGGTATAAAGCAGCAGATTGGATTTTGGAAGCATCCTCTGTAATGCCTATAGCGCCAAAATATTACTCCAATCCCTAAAGAAAGTTGTCCACGTCGCGGGCATTATGTGTGCTTGCAAAGCTTTTGGGTTTTGGTACAACATTCTTGCGTGCCTCTATGGTAGGCGTGGCTGGACCAGATGGAACTGCCCTCTTGCACAATGCAAGGTTGGTACGTGCTTCCTCCAACTGGGCAAGCACGCTATTGATCTCCCTTTGGCATACCTCTCGAACATGAGCCACCTCCACTGAGAGCTCTTTTCGAAGCTTCTGCATGTCTTTTCTTAAGGACTCTTCTAGCCTGCCAAAGAACTCATGCATGGCCCTATGGAGTTTGGCGTCCTCCATCTCAAGACCATCCAACCGTTGGCCTATGTCCTTTATCCGTGCATCCCAAGAACTCATGCTATCCTTCACTCGACTTGAACGTGCATCAAAGCTAAAAACCATGTCCTTGGACTTCTTCCATGGCTTTGGTGTTGTGGGATCGAGTTGTTGTTCATAACCCCATGCTTGATCTGATGTTTCTATATTTGCAGTGTCCGATCCTACACCTACTCTTGTTTTTGAACCAAGGCTCTAATACTAACTCTCACGGCCTTACTTTTTTCACAATGCGACCACGCGACCTTAGCAATCTTGATACTAAGTCCGTCTTGAATTCTCCCAAACTCACAAGACAAAGGAAGGATGATGAAAGTTAAGTAAGAACACTAAGAGAAAACTAAGGATAGGAAATGTAAAGTAAGCTTCTATTAGTATGTGGGAGCATTACAACTTTAAGAGGATTGATTATAAATGAGGTGGTCCTCCCCCTATTACATATTCATGACTTAGAAGTTTCTAAAGTCTTCTACTACACACTAGTATAGTACATATATTTCAAAGCTTTTAAAAAGTTTCAAAGTGCTTTAGGGTCTTCCAAAAGAGTTCTAGAGTCTTCCAGAGAGTTCTAAATGTTATCTAGATCTTCCTAGAGTATTCTAGACTTGTGTGGAACCTTCTAGAATATTATGAAATCTTTTAGAATGTCATAGAAGCTTTTAGAATATTGTAGAACACTTTAAAAACTCCACAACTCTATCAAGTTGTCTTGATTTTTCTAGGATGTTTTAGAGTATTCTAATTGCTTCCAACACCTAGAGAATACTTTAGAGAATCCTAGAGTCTTTATGAGCCTCTAAGGATTAAGATAGAGCAAGAATTATGCAACTTTTGACATCAGACTAACTTGGGATACCTAAATAAGATTGCGATTCTTTTTTTTTTCCCTCTTCTCTCTCTCTCTCTCTCTTTCCCTTTAAACCTTATCCATTCCAATCATCCACAAGAGCAAAGAGACATGATTCCTTTCAGTCAATGTCAAGTGCTCTGTAATTAATTTTCTTTCTTTTTTTTTTTTAGGTCAACGTCTATTCAAGGAACATTGAATTTTCAACGGAAGATTAAAGGACTATTGACTTAAAAGCATATTATAGAGGTAATTCACAACCCTATTACGAGATAAAAGGAAAGAGACTCGTGATGTAGTTCTTTTTTTTTTTGTTGGTCACTAGAAAATAAATGTTGAGTTTGATGAAATGTCCAACTTACTTTTTTTCTTAACCCTATATTATTTTTATTATTCTATTAAATAAAGCAAAGATAATAAAAAAATAATAATACTCATGAAAAATTAGATCTGTCTGTTCCTTTCCCTTCCAAGTCAAGTATGAATTCTACCTATAAACTTTAATGTTATGCGTCTGTTACTTCATAACTGTATATCAATTGACTGTTTTAAATGGCTCTTCCTTGTCGACGAGATAATAGAAAAGAGAGTCGTGATATTCATCTTGCTTTTCTCGCTGGCCACAAGTAAAATTAATGGTAAAGCTTGACAAAATGTCCATCTTACTTGTTGATGGTGAAAATTCACCAACAAATCTCTCAGGAAAATTAATCCGACTACAGTGCACCCACATGAGTTGATAAATATAAATGTTTATCATGTTGTGTCAAAATTAAATGATTATATTTCAGTATTTTATTATGATTTGGGGTTTTGGAAGTCACAATTGAAGTCGTGACAGTGTGCGTGTGTGTTCTTTGTATTGTATGCATGTCATGATTAAGTACTATGCATATGTTTGTGTTATTTGCGCATGTGATGAATGACGAATGAATGGACAATAGGTTTTGATCGTTGATTATATACACATCCGAAGATCTCGGTTAATTTTAATTTTATTGGAATTATATTCACCCAAAATTTTGGGTTAGGTATCTTTGTAATTTATTTTTCTGCAAATAAATACGTTTCACACTTTTAACATGTCTTTGTATATTTTATGTAAAATCTTTTTAGAAAATCAACAGTGGTTACGAGATAAAAGCAAAGAGTGGTCACTAGGAAAATTGATGGTCGCAGTATGATGAAATATCCAACAACCCTTTTTATAATCTCTCTCAACAAGGTAAAAGAAAAGAAATTTACGATTGCTTTCCTTGTAGATCACAAGGAAAATTGAAGGTTGAATATTACAAAATTAACCCCAAAAAAAAAAAAAAAAAACGTGGAAAGGCTTGTGATGTTTTAATAATTTCAGAGTGGACCTCTCTTTGATCCACTGTATATTACATGATTTTATAATCTCTGCTACAATTTAAATTTGTTATTGTGGTTCTGGTGTTTTAGGGACCCCAACTCCTTAATGAGCTGTGCGAATTAGGTCTGAGTCGTCTGAATTAGTTATTGTTGAAGAAGGGGGCCGTTGGGAACATGCTTTTTTGACTAATTTTTAAAAAGTATTTTATTTAATATATTAATTTGTTCTTTTTTTTTGAAGGCATAACTAATTCATTTTCTAAGTCTGATTATTTTAAAAATCTAACGGGTTTAAGGGATACTTAATGACTGACTTTACAGATTTGTATAATTAACGGGTAAAATTATTATGGCTTACATATTTCTTCTTATTATCCACACTTTTCTTCTAAATACATGCCACATATAATTTTGAAATGTTTAATGCATCCCTAGTATTCAAAAATTATCCTAAATTATTTTCTTAAAATTATTATTTGTGTAGCACTTCAAACTTTCTGTTTGCGACCACCATTATATTTTAATTCGTTACTTTTTAACTTTAGGCATGAAAACTTTCATATATAAAAATTTTTAACATTTTTAAAAATCAAGGAATTTATTTATACATAATATTTTGAAAAGTAAAAGTCATTTTATTTATGCTAAAACTCAACAAATATGTAAAAAAAAAAAAAGAATTAAATATATCAATCAAGGTATGATGAAAAGAGACAAAATGCAAAAGAAAATGCAATATAGTAAAACATCATATGCACATGAACAAATAAAAAAAAGATATATGCGAATGAGCAAATAAAAGGAAAAAAAAGAACGAAATGGAAAAACAATCAATTCAAATTTTATTATAAAAAAGATGATTAGTCTTAAAGACATGAAATGTTACATTAACAAA
The DNA here is from genome assembly GCA_946598075.1 of Artocarpus hirsutus. Classification (NCBI taxonomy): domain Eukaryota; kingdom Viridiplantae; phylum Streptophyta; class Magnoliopsida; order Rosales; family Moraceae; genus Artocarpus; species Artocarpus hirsutus. The sequence goes on along the minus strand of CAMOHE010049730.1, from coordinate 43,826 downwards.
AAAAATATATATATATAAACAAGAAGTAAAAGATATCATACAAGCAATAACGTACAAAATTTAGCATGCATCCATACAATTTTTTTTAAGTCATTAAAAGATGAAAAATAGGATTTTGTAATAGATTTCAAAATAGCAACAATTATAATTTACGGATATGACATGTGAAGAAAAATCGTCAGTCTTGTTTTATAATAAAATTTAATTATATAATTAAGTGTATTACAATCGATCTTTTTTATCATTTTACGTCACGATTTTTTTTTAATAATAAGAAAATTTCATTTAAAGGGTCATGCGAAGAGTAAAGAGAGGAGTGTAAATGAAGCCCACCTAAAGAATTATTTTGAATAAATAGGATTACTTGGGGCGTTTTTCCTTTTAATTATTTGCCTAAAACATTGCTTTGTGCTTTATTGGAATGCAATGCACTACATTAAAATACGAGATGAAGGGGAAGAATAGGAGATAATTATCTCCATATCTCTATAAATAAGCGTTCACCCCTATGTCTGCTAAGCATCTATATGTATATGTATATGTGTGTGTATAAGACTGATCTTCCCTTACAAGTCCAAACCTTCCACACACTCCCTGCATTCATAGAATTCACGAACCTATAATTAGTCAAGTAAGGGCCATTAACACTTCAAGGTAAGGGCCATTCACACTTCAAGGTTCGACCTAAAACTTCTTTAACATACAACTTGCTTTTTGAGAGGTATTACACTCTTTCATTTTTGACAATACTGATCGCCATACACACATACACACATATCTACTGTAATTCATTTGTGTTTAAGCGAATTTAGATTACGTTACTAGATTTATCTGTCTTTTCTTTTCCTTTTCTTTTCCCTGTATGTACTACATATATGTTTACATTTGTCAATTAGAAAATTAAGAGAGAAAAAGGCCTTTAAAATTTTTGAAGATACATAATGCAGATCATGTGGAGGCTGAAAATAGCAGACGGAGGCAATGACCCTTATATATTCAGCACAAACAACTTTGTGGGAAGGCAGATTTGGGAGTTTGATCCCGAGGCGGGTACACCGGAGGAGCAGGCAGAAGTTGAGGCAGCACGCCTTAACTTCTTTAACAATCGCCATCGGGTGAAGCCCAGCGGCGACCTCCTTTGGCGTATGCAGGTACTTAAATTCTGTTTCCACATAAAATTTAAGTCATGGTGTTTATTTCGGCAAAGATCTAGGACTTGTATTGTTGCTACTATAAGTGGAAGATTAGTTATTTGAGTACTGTAAATCATCTTTCACCACTTTTTTCTGTTGCATAAGCTTTATGATTTTGGACAAAACAAAATGATTCAAATGACTATGAGACTGCTTCCATTTACGAAACTGCAGGGTTATTTTTGTCAACTCCATTTTCCATTAGCTATAAATATGTGGGAGCCTATTGGTGGTGTTTACTAACAACTCCTTTTGGGTTATTAAGTACAAAAACTGCTTGTGAAAGCATTTTGGTGATCTCTCAAATGAGCTTTAATTTTCCAAAACAGTTGCAGTAAAAACCACAAAATATGGCAGATCAAAAAAGTACTTTCGTAATAGACTTTAAACTAGTATCAGAATCTTATAATAAGAGTTTTAGCTCATTAAAAAAATTAAAAAAATCCATTTTAATTCTCTTAAACATGTGATTTTAAATACATACGGAAAAGTAAGAGTGGCAAATATAGGACACAAGATGACAATATGCACAAACGTGAAACAAATCGGTGATACGAGTGGCATAAAATTGACTCAATTTATCAATTTTTAATACAAAAATATTCAAAAAATAAACAAATAAATTTTAAAAGTAATTTTAATAAATTTATGTCAAATAAAATAAAAATTACAATATTTACGCCCTAAATTCACAAAGCAAAGTATGGGCAAGCGGATTACGTAAGTGAAGTAACATTCCTATTGTATAGTAATTGTGATGCAAAGTTGATTAACATTTTCATTAAATGGGTGACACATAGGTTGATTCAAACCTGACATGAAATTTTGGTTGACTTGAATATCATCGAAATAGCCATCATGGCTTAAAAGCCATGATGCTCTTCTTTTACTTTTACATGTGTAAGATTTTATATCTCTTTTGCTTGGAATTTAATTGGTTTGTTTAAGTGGTACGAAACAAGTTTTTATAGTTTCTAAAAACAGAAAATTTAATATTTTTCACATGGAGAGAGATTTTTTTATCCTAGTTAAAAGTAGGAAAGTTATATAAATGTAACATATATATTGGTTTAACTTGTATATGGAAAGAATCTTAGGTTTTCGACCTTATCAAATACACACTAGCATATTAAAAGGGTGTAATAAAATCATACCCCATAAGAACAGTATTCAATTTTGAATATTTAACGACAAAATTACCGTTCAAAAGAAGAAAAGAAAAAACTTTAAAACAATCATTATAAAAAAAGCTGAAAAACTCTTTTCTAAAAAAAAATAAAAATCAAATCAATGGTTTGTGACTTTAAATTCTTTTTATGAGAAAATTACATATTTTGCCACACTTTTGAAAGTTGTATCTATTTATGCAAACGTAAAAAAAGTTATGCCACACAATCATTCAAATTACATGTTAAGTTGTGCCATAAATAAATATGTTTGGCATTTATAAAAAATAAATTTTAAAAGATGCCATTTATAAAAATTCTCCATTCTTTATATGCACCTTTTCTCTTTTTCTTTTATTTTTTCCTCTTTAAGGATATTTTTGTCTTTTCAATAGCCAAAATGGAGCATTGACAAGTTTAGGGTTATATTTAATAAGCACATAAAATGTCTTCGTATGTATTTAATGAGGTCTAAAATAGATTATATACTTTTGAATAAACTCAAAATATAGTAATTTCTCAACAAAATATATAAGTACATAAAATGTCTTCATATACATTTATTTGTTTTGAAATATAGTAATTGTGTAAAGTTCATTACAAATAAAAAATAAAAAGAATAATAAATTTTATAAAAATTTCCTCAATTTTAGGCCTTCACTATTAGGGTTATTAGCCCTAGTCTTATCATATATTACTTGTTGACCGCTTATTTTCCCACAAATTATCAAAAACGTTCAAACAAACCAAGCAAACAATTCAAATCAACTTAATTATTATTAGTTTCAGAAAATTATATTAGTTTCAAATTAACATATAATTGTTCTCCATTTATACAATGCGCAGTTCTTAAGAGAGAAAAACTTCAAGCAAACAATTCCTCCAGTTAAGGTTGAGGATGGTGAATTGATCACACATGAGAAGGCCACAACTGCATTAAGGAGAGCTGTTCATTTTCTTTCAGCCTTGCAAGCTAGTGATGGACATTGGCCAGCTGAAAATGCGGGCCCAATGTATTTTGTTCCTCCTTTGGTTTGTACTTGTTTTAAATAGTCCTTTTATTTGATGTGATATCAAATTAGTTTTTTAATTAAATAATTTTAACAAAGCTAGCTACCTAACATATGTTGTATTTGTAATTGTTTTTGTGTAGGTCATGTGTCTCTACATTACTGGACACCTTAGTATCATATTCACGGCTGAGCATCGTAAAGAAATTCTACGATACATATTCTATCATCAAGTAACTAAACTTTAATTCATTGTGTTACTATTTATCACTTAATAAACTAAGATGGATATTTTTTCCCCTGATTTTGGACATTAATTTTGTGTACTTTTGTCCTTTTAGAATGAGGATGGTGGATGGGGATTACATATTGAGGGTGAAAGCACCATGTTTTGTACATGTCTAAATTATATTTGTTTGCGAATACTCGGAGAAGGACCTAATGGTGGGGAAAACAATGCTTGGAAAGAGCAAGACAATGGATTCTTGAACATGGTGGTGTCACATACATACCTTCTTGGGGAAAAGTTTGGCTATCGGTATGTGAGTCAAACATTCCAATTCAAACTTTAATTGTAACTGACGTTTTAATTTTAAATTTAAAAACTGTAAGAGCTTTACATTATAACAACTTTTTTCTTTTTATTATAGATATTGAGAGCTTTACAATATTCATAGATATAACTGATGGGTTGGAACTATTTTAAACACTCCTTTACTGGTTGCTGGATAACTGTTATAAAAAATTCATACATATTGCTATATCTTATAGGAGTCGTAAGATAATTGCATTAGGTCTTGAAAATTCAATGTAATTATGTTAGCCGCTTTCTTCACTTTTGTAGATGCTTGGAGTGTTTGATTGGGCTGGGACCAATCCAGTTCCCCCAGAATATTGGATTCTTCCTTCATTTCTTCCCATGCATCCAGGTAGGACGCTTTGCAAAGGGTCAAAGAATCCCAAATTCTATATTGTTTAAATATACAAATAAACATCAACTTATTAGGATATTATTAGAATATTTCACTTAACAGTTTGACTTTTTAAAAGAAAAGTCAAATCTTTAGAACGCAAATTCCATCACGGTAGAAGAGCCTAACATATTTAAACAATTAGCATAATCCATCTAATATAAGATTGGTGGTTTTAACAATAGCACCACCTTGTAGGGTTCCAGTACCCATATTATTTATATATAAAAATAAACACCAACTTATAAAAACATTAACCTATAATCCTAAAGCTTTCAGTTGTAGTCAAATAGAAGCTTGGGCATGGTTGAGTAAGCACCCCAAAAACTTACTTCATAAACTGAGGAATTTTATTCAATTTTGCTGTCTTTATTGAAGTATAAAATTAAATTCACACGCTTAAACATTGGAAATTTCTATATTTTCCTAAAAAAGAGCATGTCATGATATGGATATATCACATACATGTGTGTGACAAATAAATGCAGGTAAAATGTGGTGCTATTGTCGAATAACTTATATGGCCATATCCTATTTATATGGAAGAAGATTTGTGGGTCCAATTACCACTCTTACTCGACAGTTGAGGGAAGAACTTCATACTCAACCATACAATGAGATAAATTGGAAGAATGTCCGCCATTTATGTGCCAAGGTGAGTACTGAGTTGACCAAAATATTTTCTCAAACTGCCGATATAAATTATTACATGTTGAAATATATGTATTTTATTGCAGGAGGATCTTTATTATCCTCATCCATGGATACAAGATCTACTCTGGGATACTCTATACACATGTACTGAGCCTCTTCTTACTCGTTGGCCTTTAAACAAATATATTAGAGAGAGAGCTCTCCAAGTAGCAATGAAGCATATTCATTATGAAGATGAGAATAGTCGTTATATTACTATAGGTTGTGTAGAAAAGGTGATGTTTTACAGCAATATAACAATAATTTAGTCATGCTCATGCATATATTGGTGGTCCACTTATTTAGTTGCTTCTGTGGCTGTTGTCGTTGGATAGGTATTGTGCATGCTTGCTTGTTGGGTTGAAGATCCAAAAGGAGAGTCTTTTAAAAAACACCTTGCCAGAGTTCCAGATTTCATATGGGTTGCTGAAGATGGAATGAAAGTTCAGGTTAGTGGAAAAACATTGGGCAATTTCGTTTTAGTTTAGGGACCAATTTATCAAATACGATACGTTCAGAGGTATCCATAAAAAAGCCTTTGGGGAACAAAAGGCAAGAATGTAAAAGGACGAAAAGTCAAGAAGCGAACAAAAAAGGAACAAAAACAAACACAACTTTGTTTACCCATTCTAAAAAATATTGGACAATAAAGCAAGAAGAAAAAAAGGAAAGCAAAAATAGAAAAGAGCAAGAAGAAGAAAATAATTTTAAAAGAAGCGGTAAAGGAAGAAAATGATACAACACATTCACGTTGGAGCAATATTGAGAAACACGTCTTCTTTTATATATATGTTTAAACATTTTTAGGTCCACATTTTTTTTCCTCTAAAGTCCATATTCACGTAATAGGGAAAAACAATGAAAGCGAATCACTGTCTACTAAAATTTAAACCTTTATATATTGATATTATAGGAGCTAAGTGGCTAAGCTAAGTGGCATAATAAAATATTAGCCAAAAAGACTAAACCAATGGTAGGAGTAAAGAAGATAACTGGTTTGATAATTAAAAAATATAAAAAATTGTAGTAAATAATACTTTTTCAAAATTTATTGAAATAAATAACAAGTTTTAAAAAATATTTGTAATAAATAGAAAATTTACTCCATAAAATCTTATTTATTTATTTATTTACTATGAGTAAAAGACTTTACTAGTAATTTTTTTGTACTGTTATTTGTTATAAATATTTTCAAAATCTATTATTTATTTTAAAAAGTTTCAAAAATATGTTGATTTCCTCGTTCTTGCTAAAACATACACTTACATGTCGTTTGTATACAGAGTTTTGGTAGTCAAGTATGGGATGCTTCTTTCGCCATTCAAGCTTTGCTTTCTAGCGATTTGATTGATGAAATTGGAGAAACTCTGGCTAGAGGCCATGACTTTATGAAGAAATCTCAGGTCCACTCTGAGTTTTGAAGCAGTCCATTTTTATTCTGAGTTGTCAAGTATTTTTGTTTCTTTTTTTTTTTTCAACAATTGACTAACTTGGTTCATTCAAATAATTAATTATATACATCTACACAAAAATTATGAAGGTCAAAGAAAATCCTTCAGGTGACTTTAAAAGTATGTTCCGCCACATTTCTAAAGGATCATGGACATTTTCTGATCAAGATCATGGATGGCAAGTTTCTGATTGTACTTCAGAGGGGTTGAAGGTAAATCTTTTGTTTAATACTATTATTAGAATTTCTTCATGTATGTTGATTGATGTACATGTACATTTGGACTCAATTCTCTCATTTACATGACAGTGTTGTCTCTTACTCTCATTGATGTCACCGGAGATTGTTGGCGAGAAAATGGAACTTGAGAGATTGCCTGATGCTGTTAATGTTCTCCTTTCCTTGCAGGTTCGGATTTGACTTCCAAAAATAAGTTATTTTGTGAAATCATATACACAGGTTTTTAGAATAATAAGTTTAAACTAAGAAAATCAAACATCAAAGACTATTAAGAAAGTTATTTTATTATTTTATTATTATTATTATTATTATTTTTTATTATTATTTTTTTTTTTTGCATTTGTCATGCGTGTAGTTATTGGTAGCCTTACCGTTAAAATGATTGCATAATTGTTGCTAGGATCCTTTTCAACTGAAGGAATATTCACTTTAAGGGCCTGTTTACTTCACATGAAAAGGAAAGAGAAATCTCATTAATCATGTCTTTGCTTATAAATCAAAAGTAATATTATGATGGGCTCCATATACCATAGATAGAGAATGAATTAGAAAGAAAATTCCAAACTCATTGATTCTCAATCAAAAGGAATGTATGCCCAATTTACTTAAACAGTACCATTGATAATTTTATAAGCCAATGATCCTTTAATCTATTAAGTATATACATTCATATGTTTAGTGCAAAACAACAAGAAATTAAATTATTTCCCAATGTACTTTCTGATATATAGCCTGTAGGTAAAAACTAGCTAGAAAGTTTATCAATGGTCCACTTTCATATTTATTTACTTTTCTTTCAAAACCCATTACCTAACATGTCCTAAACGTATGAATAAATTCTAAGTTCTGAATTGAATCTTGATAGAGCAAAAGTGGTGGCATTGGAGCTTGGGAGCCTCCAAGAGCACAAGCTTGGTTGGAAGTAAGCAGTCTTCTAAATGGATGTTATATCTTCACACATGCACTCCGTTGGTTTTGACTTGCTTTAGCTCAAGACTTCTTGTAACTATGACTTACTTTCAGATGCTCAATCCAGTTGAATTTCTTGAAGAGATTGTCATCGAGCATGATTACGTTGAATGCACTTCAACAGCAATTCAAGCTTTAGATTTGTTTCAGAGGCTATATCCGGGATGTAGGACAAGGGAAATTGAAAAATTTATAAAAAATGCTATTAGTTATCTTGAAGGCAAACAAACGAATGATGGTTCATGGTATATAGTTTAATTCAGCTCGTACATCACTCTTTATACAATTGTTTCTTTTTTCCTTTTTCCCTTTATATTTTGAATTTTCAAAACTAAATAGGTAAAACTCTACAGGTATGGCAATTGGGGAATTTGCTTCATTTATGGTACATGGTTTGCACTTGGAGGACTGGCAGCAGTTAGTAAGACTTATAAAAATAGTGCAACTGTACGCAAAGGAGTGGAATTTTTACTTAGAACACAAGGAGGTGATGGTGGATGGGGAGAGAGTTACCTTTCATGTCCAAAGAAGGTCTCTTTTAATTAATTGCAAATGCTTCTCAAATGATTGTGTGCATGCGCATGTGTGTGTGTGATTTTTAGTGTTGTTAGTCTATAAATTACTACATTATAACAACTCAAAGTGTGTTTGACAATATTGGTTCAAAACACTATAACATGTGACTGTAATTTACTTTTATTTTACACTGAAGAATGTGAGAGCTTACACTTTAGCTGTTCAAGCCATTAGTTTGAATAAATGTCGCCAAGCACACTATGATCAGTCCCTATAGGTTTGTCTTTGAGCATTGGTCTATGATTTATTTTTACTTTATTTTTTACAAAATTTGGTCCTGCTGAAACACAAATTGACAATGATTTATTAGAATTTAACAAAGTTATATAATCACATATTCGTAGTTTGATGGCTTAAAATTTTGCAAACTCACATAAGGTGCAGAAACTTTCATCTCTTTTAATTGTTAGAACATTTTGCATCTCGCGTAACTTTTCTTGCAATATTTTAAGTTATTTATGCGATAGACATATGATTACCTTGAATTAGGAATTATTCTATATGTTTCTCTCCCTCTCTCTCTCTCTATATATATATGTTTACATGTTTGTGTGTATATATATAGGAATATGTAGCACTTCCAGAAAATCGATCAAATGTAGTGCAGACGGCATGGGCTATGATGGGTCTCATGCATGCTGAACGACAAGAAATAGATCCAACACCCCTTCACCGTGCAGAAAAACTAATTATCAATTCTCAAATGCAAAATGGTGATTTTCCGCAACAGGTACACGTCTCTCTTGACATATTTCCTATAAGCTATGGTGAAGTTAATTATTGTGCAGCATGCATTAGTTTTTAATTATCAAATCATAACTGATTTGCAGGAAATAACAGGAGTTTTCAAGATGAACTGTATGTTACATTATCCAGCATACAGAAATATTTTTCCACTTTGGGCACTTGCAGAATATCGCAAACGCGTATCATTGCCTCGTGAACTATAATTTAAGCATTAAGCTAAACCATTAAAGGTTTAAAGTATTTGTAAAGATAGTCGTCTTTTAACATGAGTTATATATATTGGCATTGCAGCTTTTAAAGCAAGCAGTTTATTGAGATGCGATAAGAAATGAAGTATAATGTTATTAATAAATAACATTCCTTCTAGTTGTACATACAT
>CAMOHE010049730.1:0-34412 GCA_946598075.1 Artocarpus hirsutus | reverse complement strand
TGCTGTCTTTATTGAAGTATAAATTCACACGCTTAAACATTGGAAATTTCTATATTTTCCTAAAAAAGAGCATGTCATGATATGGATATATCACAAACATGTGTGTGACAAATAAATGCAGGTAAAATGTGGTGCTTTTGTCGAATAACTTATATGGCCATATCCTATTTATATGGAAGAAGATTTGTGAGTCCAATAACCACTCTTACTCGACAGTTGAGGGAAGAACTTCATACTCAACCATACAATGAGATAAATTGGAAGAATGTCCGCCATTTATGTGCCAAGGTGAGTACTGAGTTGACAAAATATTTTCTCAAACTGCCGATATAAATTATTACATGTTGAAATATATCTATCTTATTGCAGGAGGATCTTTATTATCCTCATCCATGGATACAAGATCTACTCTGGGATACTCTATACACATGTACTGAGCCTCTTCTTACTCGTTGGCCTTTAAACAAATATATTAGAGAGAGAGCTCTCCAAGTAGCAATGAAGCATATTCATTATGAAGATGAGAATAGTCGTTACATTACTATAGGGTGTGTAGAAAAGGTGATGTTTTACAACAATATAACTTTAATTTAGTCATGCTCATGCATATATTTGTAGTCCTCTTATTTAGTTGCTCCTGCGGATTTTGTTGTTGGATAGGTATTGTGCATGCTTGCTTGTTGGGTTGAAGATCCAAGTGGAGACTCTTTTAAAAAACACCTTGCCAGAGTTCCAGATTTCATATGGGTTGCTGAAGATGGAATGAAAGTGCAGGTTAGTGGAAAAACATAGGACAATTTCTTTTTAGTTTAGGGACCAATTTATCAAATACGATAAGTTCAAAGATATCCATACAAAAAGCCTTTGGGGAACAAAAGGCAAGATGTAAAAGGAAGAAAAGTCAAGAAGCGAAGAAAAAAGGAACAAAAACAAATACAACTTTATTTACCCTTTCTAAAAAATATTGGACAATCAAGCAAGAAGAAAAAAAGGGAAGAAAAAATAGAAAAGAGCAACAAGGAGAAAATAATTTTAAAAGGAAAAGGAAGAAAATGATTCAACTCATTCACGTTGGAGCAATATTGAGAAACACGTCTTCTTTTATGCATATGTTTAAACATTTTTAGGTCCACTTCTTTTCCCTCTAAAGTCCATATTCACGTAATAGGGAAAAACAATGAAAGCGAATCACTGTGTACCAAAATTTAAACCTTTATATATTGATATTATAGGTGCTAAGCGGCATAATAAAATATTAGCCAGAAAGATTAAACCAATGGTAGGAGTAAAGAAGATAACTGGTTTGATAATTAAAAAATATAAAAAAAAATTGTAGTAAATAATACTTTTTCAAATTTTATTGAAATAAATAGCAGGTTTTTAAAAATATTTGTAGTAAATAGAAAATTTACTTGGTAAAATCTTTTTTCTTTATCTACTTGTTACGAGTAAAAAATTTACCGGTAATTTTTTTTACTTTTATTTATTATAAATTTTTTCAAAACCGATTATTTATTTTAAAAAGTTCAAAAAAATATGTTGTGTTTCCTCCTTTTTGCTAAAACATATACTTACATGTCATTTGTATACAGAGTTTTGGTAGTCAAGTGTGGGATGCTTCTTTCGCCATTCAAGCTTTGCTTTCTAGCGATTTAATTGATGAAATTGGAGAAACTCTGGCTAGAGGCCATGACTTTATAAAGAAATCTCAGGTCCACTCTTAGTTTTGAAGCAGCCCATTTTTATTCTGAGTTGTCAAGTATTTTTCTTTCTTTTTTTTTTTCAACAATTGACTAACTTGGTCCATTCAAATAATTAATTATATAAATCTACACAAAAATTATGAAGGTCAAAGAAAATCCTTCAGGTGACTTTAAAAGTATGTACCGCCACATTTCTAAAGGATCATGGACATTTTCTGATCAAGATCATGGATGGCAACTTTCTGACGGTACTGCAGAGGGGTTGAAGGTAAATCTTTTGTTCAATACTATTATTAGAATTTCTTCATGTATGTTGATTGATGTACATGTACATTTGGACTCAATTCTCTCATTTACATGACAGTGTTGTCTCTTACTCTCATTGATGTCACCGGAGATTGTTGGCGAGAAAATGGAACTTGAGCGATTGTATGATGCTGTTAATGTTATACTTTCCTTGCAGGTTAGGATTTGACTTCCAAAAATAAGTTATTTTGTGAAATCATATACACAGGTTTTTAGAATAATAAGTTTAAACTAAGAAATTCAAACATCAAAGACTAACAAGAAAGTGATTTTTTTTTTGTCTTTTCATTTGTCATGCGTGTAGTTAGTAGCCTTACCGTTGAAATGAATGCATAATTGTTACTAGTATCCTTTTCAACTGAAGGAATATTCACTTTAAGGGTGTGTTTACTTCACATGAGAAGAAAAGGAAAGAGAATTCTCATTAATCATATCTTTGCTTATAAATTAAAAATATTATGATGGGCTCCATATAACATATATAGAGAATGAACTAAAAAGAAAATTCCAACCTTATTGATTCTTAGTTCAAGAGAATCACTGCCAAATTTACATAAACAGTACCATTGATAATTTTATAAGCCAATGATCATTTAATCTATTAAGTATATACATTCCTACGTTTAGTGCAAATCAAAAAGAAGTTATATTATTTCCCATTGTACTTTCTAATATATATATAGCCTGTAGGTAAAAACTAGCTAGAAAGTTTATCAACTGTCCTCTTTCATATTTCTTAACTTTTCTTTCAAAACCTACCTTTCCTATTATCTTTCTTGACCGTACGTATGCCAAACATGTCCTAAACGTATGTATAAATTCTGAGTTCTGATTTGAATCTTGATAGAGCAAAAGTGGTGGCATTGGAGCTTGGAAGCCTCCAAGAGCACAAGCTTGGTTGGAAGTAAGCAGTCTTATAAACGGATGTTATATCTTCATACATGCACCCCATTGGTTTTGACTTGCTTTAGCTTAAGACTTCTCGTAACTATGACTTCCTTTCAGATGCTCAATCCAGTTGAATTTCTTGAAGAGATTGTCGTCGAGCATGATTACGTAGAATGCACTTCATCAGCAATTCAAGCTTTAGATTTGTTTCAGAGGCTATATCCGGGACATAGGAAAAGGGAGATTGAAAAATTTATAAAAAATGCTATTAGTTATCTTGAAGGCAAACAAATGAATGATGGTTCATGGTATGTAGTTTAATTTATCTCATACGTTACTCTTTACACAATTGTTTCTTTTTTCCTTTTATCCTTTATATTTTGAATCTTCAAAACTAAATAGGTAAACCTCAACAGGTATGGCAATTGGGGAATTTGCTTCATTTATGGTACATGGTTTGCACTTGGAGGACTGGCAGCAGCTAGTAAGACTTACAAAAATAGTACAACTGTACGCAAAGGAGTGGAATTTTTACTTAGAACACAAGGAGATGATGGTGGATGGGGAGAGAGTTACCTTTCATGTCCAAAGAAGGTCTCTTTTAATTAATTGCAAATGCTTAGCAAATGATTGTGTGCGCGCTTGTGGGTGATTTTTTAACTGAAGCATTGATTCAAAATACTGTATTATGTAACTGTACTTTACTCTTATTTTATACTGAAGCATGTGGGAGCTTTACACTTTAGTCATTCGAGCCATTGGTTTGAACCAATATCGCCTAGCGCATTATAATTAGTTCCTATAGGTTTTTCTTTTAGCATTAGCCTATGATTTATTTTTATTTTTACTTTTTACAAAATTTGGTCCTGCTTAGACACAAAATTGACAATGAATTATTGGAATTTAACCAAGTTACGTAATCACATGTTCATAGTTTGATGGCTTAAAATTTTGCAAACTCACATAAGGTGCAGAAACTTTCATCTCTTTTAATTGTTAGAACATGTTGCATCTCGTGTAACTATTCTTACAATATTTTAAGTTATTATGCGATAGACATATGATTACCGTCATTAGCCCAAAATAACTAATTCAAGGGGTGTCAAAAAACGAGACACAACGGGATCAAGCTATAACTTTTTGGAAGTACAGGCCAATAGCATGTGTGTGTCAACGCCTTAGTGTAATAAAAACTCCATACTTGACATTCCAAAATGCTCTCGTTAATTTCTAGCTCCTTGAATTAGGAATTATTCTATATGCTTCTCTCTCTCTCTCTCCCCCTCTCCCTCTCTCTCTCTCTCTATATATATGATTACATGTATGTGTATTTATATAGGAATATGTAGCACTTCCAGAAAATCGATCAAATGTAGTACATACGGCGTGGGCTATGATGGGTCTCATGCATGCTGAACAACAAGAAAGAGATCCAACACCTCTTCATCGTGCAGCAAAACTAATTATCAATTCTCAAATGCAAAATGGAGATTTTCCGCAACAGGTGCACGTCTCTCTTGACATATTTTCTAGAAGCTATATTGAAGTTAATTATTGTGTAGCTGGTATCAGCTTTTAATTATCAAATCATAACTGATTTGCAGGAAATAACAGGAGTTTTCAAGATGAACTGTATGTTACATTTTCCAGCATACAGAAATATTTTTCCACTGTGGGCACTTGCAGAATATCGCAAACGCGTATCATTGCCTCGTGAACTATAATTTAAGCATTAAGCTAAACCATTAAAGGTTTAAAGTATTTGTAAAGAAATTGATAGTCGTCTTTTAATATGAGTTATATATATTGGGATTGAAGCTTTTAAATCAAGTAGTTTATTGAGATGCTGTAAGAAATAAAGTATAATGTTATTAATAAATAAAATTCCTTCTAGTTGTACATTATGTGTGTGTTTACATTTACATGCACATATAATATCGAAGGGTCGAATATTTATTCATTGTATTTGTTATAAAATATGCATTTACAATTAGTAGATAAAGTTTGACACTTTATGTTAACAAACATTAAGGTGTTGTCTATTCCTAAATTGGTAGAACTATTTTTTCAAGATTGTAGTATTATTGGTGAGATTGGATGGAGACATTAAAATGTTTGGAACACATTAAACTAAGACCAAGATAAAATTATGGTTCTGGTGTAATTTCATATCAAGAATCTTATTCTATCCCCTTTGATTATATTAAGAATGTTATATTAATTTTGAAGTGATCAGTGGACCCACATTTGTTTCTTGTGTGCTTTTGATTGTCAATGGTTGATACCAAGACTAATGATCAAAAGCTTGAAATATATATTTGGAGGCAAAATGTTATGGATAGCTGAAAATAATCTTACAAATATGGAATCCATAATTTCTATTTAAATAATGAAACATGTATTTCTATGAGCATTGATTCGGAGAACTTGTGAGGAGAGATCTCCCTATTCAATATGAGATATTTAATATGTTACCCAAATTCTCTGTTATTATTTGTTCCTAAATAGGAACTTATGGACAAAAATATAATCAGAAAGATTATACAAAATCCATAAACTTGGCTTTAATTATGAGTATTATTGTAGAAGTTAAGTAACATGATGTAAAATTTATATCAAAGGACGAACTTAAATATATTGTGCAACTTTTAAGATTCTTTTAACTTATGTGTATAATTAAGAGTGCAGATTTTACGACAGTAAATAAATGACGGTTTTTTTTAAAATGATAGTTTTCTACATTACATGATTGTTTTTCTAAAATCCTTGTCCAATACTAATAAAAAACGCATCAGAGTAAAATTTTTGTTTTAGAAATTCTTAAAGCAATATACCAACAGTTATTGGGCTGATTATCATATGACGATTGTTTTTGAATAAAGTAGTCTATTCATTCTTCTTTTTTTTATAATGTAAAATAATGTTTTTATTTTTTAATGTGATAGATCTCTCTCAAACCCTAATACCCTCTCTCTCTCTCTGTGCTTTCCCTTTTGCTATGCTTCCTCGTCCAATTTGGACGCCGTTACCGATGCCGACGCCATCTACTCCAATGACAACGCTGACGTCATTCCTTGCACTAAGCTCGTCCACTTGCAGCCCCCGAGTTTAGATCTGAACCAAAATTTAAGATGGTGTATGGAAAAAAAAAAAAGTTCTAAAACGTGGAACTAGTTTTAAAATAAATTTCACACCAAACAAAGTGAAAAATGAAAAATTCACATCAAATGACAATTACATATTCAAGCACAGCGGAAATATCTGACATTATAGATTGTATCATAAAATATATAAGATAGAAATAAATTCGTACCTTAATCAAATTGACAACAATGCTAACACATTAATGATAAATTTTGTCACTAAAAGATCTTTCCGGCTATGAGTCACTTTTGACTACACTTGGCGAGTAGATATCTTGTGCACTACAATAATTAAAATTGATTAGTTGAACATCAAAATCAATATAAAAGCTAAAATTAAATATTTCTTTGAGTTAGCTTTAATTTCTCTGACTGCAAAAATTTTCTTGAAACCGAACCACAAAAAAAAAAAAAAAAAAAAAAAAAAAAAAAAAAAACCACTGAAGTTTTCTTTTAAAAAGGATGAGGAATATTTTTTGGTAATTTTTTTCTTTTCCTTTTGGTTCCTGCTGAACACTTCTTCTTTCTTCAAAGAATAATATTTTTTTATTCTTTTACTTTTACACGAGTGTATGAAAACGTGGGAGTTAAACTCCCAAGACATATATTGTAGGAAGTTATTCACTTTAAGCGCATATGTGCTGGGATTGTATTGTCCAGGGATCATGGGTTTATCCCATTCTCCAAGTAAGTAAAATATATACCTTCGAATGACTTGAATTCAAACAGAACCAACCCTTTACAAAATATTTATACCTCACGTAATTTTTTCCTCAGATATTTTATGTACCTAGATTTAATTCAAATTAATAAATAATTTGAATATCTGAAATCTATAAAAATATCTAACATGGCAAAACATCAATTAAATTACAATTTCTCCATGTGATATTTTAGAACCATGCCAAATATTCTACATATTTAATTTGGACTCATGACCTAACTAGCTAATCTACTCATTTAATTATATTTACAGTGATACAGTCAATTAAATGAGCCAGTCTGAGAATCAAATGGACACATACAGAAATGGCTTCAAATAATTAACAATTGCTTGATGGTTCATGGTATATCGTTTAATTTATCTCATACATCACTCTTTGCACAATTGTTTCTTTTGTCCTTTTTTCCTTTATGTTTTGAGTTTTCAAAACTAAGTAAACCTCTACGGGTATGGCAATTGGGGAATTTGCTTCATCTATGGTACATGGTTTGCACTTGGAGGACTGGCAGCAGCTAGCAAGACTTACAAAAATAGGGCAACTGTACGCAAAGGGGTGGAATTTTTACTTAGAACACAAGGAGATGATGGTGGATGGGGTGAGAGTTACCTTTGGACAAAACCTCAACAACTTTTGATTTAAGCAATAGAACTTTGATTGAACAAACAATCTCAGATCATTCCCTGTAATTTTCCACAGAAAAGTTTTCTCTCTCAGAGATCACTCCAGTTCTTACAGACTCAGAAAAAGTTCTCTCTCTCACAGATCACTCTAACTCTAATTCTAGTAGAGTAAGAATTTATTCTCTAAGCAACTAAAAGAAAAAAAGAATTCTTATCCATTTAACTGTTTCTATGACTAAATTGCCCTGCAACTAATTAATTAATCTGCCAACTTCTTACTGGTGATCAGCCATTAACTTTCCCTCCCCAAATGCCTGTGTGCCACCTGAACTATACAAATGAATACAACTATTGCCCTATTAGTACGGTTTCCGTTTTTCCCAAATTAACAAAAAGGTTACCCAGTTGTCTTACGGTTACTGAAGTTGGATGTAAACAAATTGAAGTTAGATATGTACTACTTTGCCTTTGATCATATATCATTATTTGAATGGCATCAAGTCCTGTCAAAAGCAATGACAAAATACTGAAAAGAAAAGAGTGACCGAGAGAGGCTAACTTTCTTACATCCTTTTTTATGCGCTTCAAAGTACATTTACTTGGCTTTAACCTTTTAACCTTATCAGAACAATAAGAAAAGAAAGTATAGTGGTGTGGGCTGTAGGAAAGCTCTAAGTTCTTGACAGCGCCTTAATGGAAAAAACTATAAGAGGTGAGGAATAGCGCATTTGTCCTTCTAATTGAGGAAGTGGAAAGAGCAAAGTTTAGAACTTTGTTCTTGAGTGAGAAAGTAAAAACTGTGATACAATAAGAAACTTTTCGTTTTGATTCTTTTCAACCATTGTAATCTTTTCTGGTGCTTCTAGTGCTGACATTGGTAAGTTACAGAATTGAATGTTAAATTATGTGATCACTCATAACTATTAAATGACTAATTATTTAGTTGTTCTTGTTAGGAAAAAAGTGACTAAACATTTACTTGATATTGTCTGGTTCATTATTGTGAAGTGCAAGTGTGTAAAGTGCACGGAGGGGCAAAATGGACGATTTTGCTTCTCATGGGCTATTCCATAGTTCCTTCCATGGCATGCTGTCAAGAGCCAAGTTTGGCAAGACTTAAGAGGAAACACCACCAGTCCACACCTACATATATACTTCCCAGGTGCAAAAATCACCCCTTTGGTGTGTGTGCAAAAAACTTACCGGATTTGACACTTCCCTGATTAAAGCTGAGGCTTTGTTGACTAAAACTCTGTCTGACTAAGGAAGGAACTTCTTATAAATTCTTTGATTGTCTTCGTCCCTCGCCTCGGGGACCAAGTTCCTTGTTGAACATTTAAAATAAAAAAGAAAGAAGGAGAAGAAGAAGAAGAAGAAGAAGAAGAAGAAGTGAAGAAGACGAAGAAGATACTCCCTGGTTCTGTAATGAAATATGTAGGCTAAGACTTGTGGGATTGCTACAATCCATCGTTGATCACCACTCTTTAAAGTTGCTGCAAGCAATCTAGTTCATTGCGGGAAGCATGTTTTCGGGTCTGATGTTGGCATGTTGTTGTTGTGTAGATTCTGAAGCTAAATTTCCTTGATCACAAGTATGAGATCCCTTTGAAGGCATTCTGAAGTAAAATCTGAAGTAGACTCTTCAATCACAAGTAGCTAGTCGGCATGGGAAGCTGCACTAAATCACAAGCATGATCGATTGACGATTTGTAAGCAAATCTGCAGGCCTCTACCACAAGCATGATTAACTCCAAAGTTGTTCTGCACCAAAATCACAAGCGTGATAAAACTCCTTGATCACAAGGCTTGATCAACTCCAAAGCTGGCTGCAAGAAATCCTCAATCACAAGGCATCTTCAAGAAATCCTTGATCTGTTCCAAGAGCGTGTTTGTTTTCGGAAGCACATTTTCCGATCTTGTTTGAGCACCTTGCTGATATATATGTAAGCACTTGTTTGTACATGTGATGATATCCATGGCGTCTTCCACAAATACAATAACAATTGTTTATTTAGTTGAAAAAACAAAAACGAGGAAGAATTAAAATTTCAATGAGAACATGTAATACACAGGAGAACAATAGCAAAGAATTTAGATCAGTATCTTGGCAATACAAGTTTTATGCATAGAAAAACAACTAAAGATAAAGAAAACATCATAAATCAGGATAAAAGAGAAGAAAAATGACCACACATTAGTGTGCAATGAAAACAAATAACACTATAAAAATATGAAGAAGAACGCATCCTTTATGAGAATTGAATTTATACAAAAATTACAATAGCTTATGCTCTTTTAATTTTTTTAGGGAAAAAAAAATTCTATACTATTAATTACAAAAAACGATTGAATATAACAAAATAAAGAACGCAATAAAAACATATAAATGAAAAAACCATAAAAAAAGTTATGGCAAACAGATTACATCACTAAATACAATAACAATTTCATTTGAAAAAGGAAAGGTAATAACAAGGAAAACATTTTCATGTACCCTAAAAAACCATATCAATAAAGTACATAAAAGAATTAGATCTGTAACAATAAAATGTTGTTCTTTGCATGCAGTGCAAATATTTAAAAGATGAAGAATTGTGTTAACATCTACACGCAATACATGTTATGATACTTATTACAATAAAGACATTAGAAACAAAATAGCAAAAACAATAAGAACATAAGGATTATAAGAAAATGACAAAAACAATAAAAACGCCATACTATAGCAGTCAACATGTTAAATTAATATAAGAATTAAAGAGCTTATATATATACATAGAAAGGAAAAAACTTACAATAAAGCCATCTTCATGGTAGACTCTAAAACTGAATTTCCTTGATCACAACCATGATCAACTTCAAAGGCTAAGATCCAATTTGTCATAATGCTAGGTCCTTTGTCATAATAGTCCTTGATCACGAGCATGATCCACTCCGAAAGCTAAGGTTTGTCTTGGTCATAAGCATGATCAACTCCAAAAGCTAAGGTCCAATTTGTCATAATAGTCCTTGACCATAAACATGATCAACTCCGAAAATTAGGGTTGTTCTGAGGCATTGTGGGCTGAAACTCTTTGTTCTTCTCTTCTGATTGTCTTCCTTGATCATCATCTATGATGCTAACAGTCCTCGATTAGAAGCGTGGTAAAATCGATCATCTCGAAGGCTGCGCTCCTCGATCATATATAATTCATATGATAAACTCTGAAGCAATACTAAAGCTAACTCTAATCTGGTGTTAACATTTTTGTTGGTGTGTGGCTTCTTTGTAGATGCTATCATGTCGTTTTGCATGGATCTATGCAATAACATTTGTTTATTAGAAAGAAACAAAAGCGAAATAGCCAAAAATCCATTTATACATGGTACAAACAATATCAACACATTAAAGAATTTAGATAGTAACAGCAAAATACTATTCTTAAGCACAATATAGATTAAAGATGAAGAAATTAACAAGAGAAATTTACAAAAAAAAAAAAATACTAATATACATGGAAAATGAAAATTAAATTAATATAAAATAAAACATGTTAATAGATCAATTACATTACAAACATTAAAAACAGAAGAAATAAAAAGACGTTCGGAAAAAAATAACACATTACAATAGAACAACATTATAACACCAGATTCCATTACTAAAATGTAATAAAAATATTGTTACAGAGAAAGAGGGAAAAAAATAAACTTACAATAACAAGTGTTAGACTCAGAAGTTGCATATCCTTATCACAAGTATGATCAACTACAAAGCTGCTCTCCTTGATCATAAGCGGGATCAACTCCAAATCAAAAACTAAAAATCTTCCACTACAAGCGTGGTGGACCCCGAAGCAGTGTATAAGTACGATCAACTCCAAACCGAAAACTAAAAATCTTCCACCACGGGCGTGGTGGACTCCCAAGCAGTGTATAAGCAGGATCTACTCCAAATCAAGAGCTAAACCCCATCAGTCACAAGCATGTCCGAAGCAATCTGCACTCTTTTATAGTCTCCTCTCCAAGCTGATTAACTACGAAGGCTTTTTGCTGTTGTAGTACAAATTCGTTGTTAAAAACATGGGAAAGTAATAATGGAATACACAGAAAACTAGAGAACATATATACTATTACAACAACAATGAGAACATAATTAGTATTGAATACAAAACGAGCATAAAGTTGAATAAGAGAATTCAATTAGCATACCACAGAATAATAACTCGACAATATACCCAAAAAACAAAAAAAAAAAAAAAAACTATTTTATAATGGCACACGGATATCATCAAGAAGCAAGCCATTGTAATAAAACATTTTTTTTTTCATAAAAGGAAAATGAATTGGTTATTTTTCTTTTCTTTTCTGTTCCTTATTTTTTTAAAAGAACCTAGACCTTGATTAAGCCGAATTGGCAATAATGGGAACCCCAAACAACTCCCAGTCACAAATTAGTGATCTTGTACACAGAATACGAATAAAAAACATCGTATATGAAAAATATAACTAATACGACACAAAAATAAAGAGAAAAAAGAAGAAAGAACAATCTTCGTTTACATAGAAAACTACAATTAGCGCATATAAACGATAAAGAACGCCAACAATGAAAACGTATTTACATTGAGTACACCAAAAAAAAAAAAAACGATAAAGGAGTACAATAGAACACAGTGAGTATATAACACAGAAAATGACAAAAAATAAAAAATAAAAACATCATAATATAGTAGTCAATATGTTACAATAGTGTAAAAATTAAAGAACACATATATATATTTATATATATATATAAAACAATATAACAAGGGAAAAAAACTTACAATAGAGCCATGTGCATGATGAAGACGCTAAAACTGAATTTCCTTGACCACAACCATGATCAACTTTAAAAACTAAGGTCCTTGATCGTAACAGTCCTTGATCACAAGCATAATCAACTCCAAAAGCTGAAAGGTCATTCGTAACAATCCTGGTCTCCTTGATCATAAGCATAATCAACTCTGAAAGCTAAGATCCAATTCGTCATAATGCTAGGTCCTTTGTCATAATATTCCTTGATCACAAACATGATCAACTCCGAAAGCTAAGGTTTGTCTTGGGCATGATCAACTCTGAAAGCTAAGATCCAATTCGTCATAATGCTGGGTCCTTTGTCATAATATTCCTTGATCACAAACATGATCAACTCCGAAAGCTAAGGTTTGTCTTGGTCATAAGCACGATCAACTCCAAAAGTTAAGGTCCAATTTGTCATAGTAGTCCTTGAGCATAAACATGATCAACTTCGAAAGTTAAGGTTGTTCTGAGGCATTGTTGGCTGAAACTCTTTGTTCTTCTCTTCTGATTGTCTTTCTTCACCCCTCGCCTAGTGGATCAAGTCGCATTTTGAGCACCCTATCCCCAAATAAAAAAAATAAATAAAAAAAAAGAAGAGAGAGAAGAAGAAGAAGTATTTGAAGAAGATACTCCCTGGTTCAGTGAAGAAATGTGCAGACTAAAACTTGCTGGATTGCTACTATAGATCATTGATCATCTTCAAAGCTGTTTTGCATTCCTTGATCATCTATGATGCCAACAGTCCTCGATTAGAAGCGATGTAAAATCGATCATCTCGAAGGCTGAGCTCCTCGATCATATATAATTCATATGATAAACTCTGAAGCAATTCTGAAACTAACTCTCATCTGGTGTTAACATGTTTGTTAATGTGTGGCTTCTTTGTAGATATGATGCTGCCATGTCGTTTAGCACTGATCCATACAACAACATTTGTTTCTTAGAAAGAAACAAAAGCGAAATAGCCATAAATCCATATATACATGGTACAAACAAATATCAAGACATTAAAGAATTTAGATGGCTACAGCAAAATGCAATTCTTAAGCACAATATAGCGTAAAGACAAAGAAAACGTATATATCTATATGTGTGTGTGTGTGTATATATTCATAAGAGAAATCAACAAAAAATCCTAATATACATGGAAAATGAATATCACATCTGTTATGAAAATTAAATTAATATAAAATAAAACCTGTTAAATATATCCATTACATTACAAACATTAAGAACATTAAAAACATAAGAAATAAAAAGACGTTAAAAAAAATCGCATTACAATAGAACAACATTATAACACCTGATTCCATTACTAAAATGTAATAAAAATATTGTTACAGAGAAGAACATTACAATAGAACAACATTACTAAAATGTAATAAAAATAGTGTTACAGAGAAGAGGGAAAAAAAATAAGCTTACAATAACAAGTGTTGGACTCAGAAGTTGCATATCCTTGATCACAAGTATGATCAACTCCAAAGTTGCTCTTCTTGATCATAAGCGGGATCAACTCCAAATCGAAAACTAAAATTCATCCACCACAAGCTTGGTGGACTCCGAAGCAGTGTATAAGTAGGATCAACTCCAAATCGAGAGCTGAAACTCATCAGTCACAAGCATGTCCGAAGCAATCTGCACTCTTTTATAGTCTCCTCTCCAAGCTGATTAACTACGAAGGCCTTTTGCTGTTGTGGTACATTCGTTGTTAAAAACATGGTAGAGTAATAATGAAATACACTAGAATTAACATATATACTATAAATACAACAACAATGAGAACATAATTAGTATTGAATACAAAAAGAGCATAACATAGTTTAAGAGAATACAATTAGCGTACCATAGAATAATAACTCGACTATATACAAAAATAATAATAATAATAATTGTTGTATAATGGTACACGGATATCATCAAGAAGTAAGCCATTGTAATAAAACATTTAGTTTTCATAAAAGGAAAATGAACTGGCTCTTTTTCTTTTCTTTTCTATTCCTTATTTTTTTTAAAGAACCTGGATCTTGATTACGCCAATTGGCAACAACGGGAACCCCAAACAATTCCCAATCACAAACTAATGATTTTGTATAGAGAATACGAATAAAAAAATCTTACATGAAAAAATATAACTAATACGACACAAAAATAAAAAGAAAGAAAGAAGAAAGAACAATCTTCGTATACACAGAAAAGTAAATTTAGCGTATATAAACGATAAAGAACGATAACAATGAAAACATATTTACCATAGAAAAATAAATTAATCATTAATTTTTTTTTTTAAAGAAAAAGATGGTGGATCTTGATTAAGCCAAGTTGGCATTAACGGAATCCAAACCAGTCCAATTACAAAATTAATAGCAGAGTTTGTAACTTTGTTAAAAACTAATACGCCATCGAAAAATAAAACCAAGAAGAAAAGCATAATCTTTGTGCATAATATAGAATATAGTTAATGTATTATGTACACGGATATCGACCAAGAAAATAAAACACAACTTATTATGCGATCACATTATGGTATAAAACAATATGAATGTATTTACAGTAAAAACGCAACAATAAATAATAAAAAGAGCTAGGCCATTGTAATAAAACATTTATTATTTAAACTAAGAAATAATAATAAAATAGCTATTATTTTAGTAATAAAAGGAAAAGTAGATAAAAACTTACAGTAATGCATATGAGGAGAAGAGAAGAGAGAGTGGTGGGTGAATGAAAGAGTATGAATGCTTAGCAACATATTTATAGGAAAAAAAAGTTGTTGGATCAGCTTCCCGTTTTAAATTTAAATGAGGATTACCATATATCTTTCTAAAAAATAATGAAAAAGATAAGGACATTAATTCAAATTTGGCATATCGGAAATTAAATTCTTCTTTTGATATCAAAATTTGAAAGAGGTCCAATAGGCACGTCTCTAGTTGTTTAATTCCTCTCGTCACTTTATCCCTATATGAGGTTGCATTTTCAAAAATAAATAAATAAATAAATCTAAGTTTTGCTCGCAAAAGGGAAACAAAAAAAGGAAACGACATAAAAATTATTACTGCTATATCCCTTTATCTTTATTTAAAATTTATTTTGCAAATATCTGAGCTTGCATTTTCAAAATAAATAAATAAATAAATAAATAAGTCTGAGATTTGCTCCCAAAAGGGGAAAACCAAAAAAAAAAAAAAAAAGAAACGATATGAAAATTAGTATTATTACTGTTATTTCAAGGAGTATTATCACCTCCCAAAATAAGTGAAAGTTTGCCAAACTAAGTCAAGAACTTACTTTCCCAATATTGGTCTTATCTTTTATTTCTCTTTTTTTTTTTTTTTACCCCGAATCTAATTTTCTTTTCTTTTCTGCCCTCAAAGATAAAGTTGGATAATGCATTGCGCATGCCATATACATGACGATAGTGGCTCAATCTATATCTTTATCCTTTAAATGACATTACATTTGCACAATGACAAAACCCACATAGAGCGTCTTTCCCTCTTTTTCTTTCTTTTCTTTTTTCTTTTTTGGAACGAGTCCTTCTTTTTTTTGTCACTATAGTGGCTCTTAGATTATTCAATTCTCAGAAAACAATTAGTCAAGTATGTCACTATTATCATTATCGGAAGGCTGCGTAGCGTAGTTTCCGTGAAACCGTCCTTGAAGTTGATCACACGACCAAAATAGGTTAAAAAAACAATGCTTTTTTTTTTTTTTTTTTGTCTTCAAAACGAGTACAGGCAAGAGTACATTATATATATATAGATATATATCGATATATATATATCTCTTACAAAACCAAAAATACTCATATATTCACAAATTTCAATATATAATTATATTGTCGGACATTTTCTAGGGGAAAAAAATTGGATCGTGATATATATATGATCAAGAAAGACCACTTCAAATCTTGGATAAATGCGGATTATAGGGTGCCATGTGCTACATAAATATAATAGTAGTGGTAAGTAATCCAATGATGTGTACATTAAGCAAGAAAATTCTTAATAAAGAATACGAAAAAGTATTAAATATTCAATCAAATATAATAATAGGTTAATAACATAACTATAGTAAATGAACTGAGACAAAGGGAAAAGTCGAAGAAAGGGACTCTTCAATTTCCTAAAAAAAAAATAATAATTTTTATAAATGTTATTTTTTAAAACTTACATTTTATAAATGGCACAAATATTATGTTAATGTGGCACAATTCCAACAATAATATAAATAGTAGTGTGACATAACTTTTTTAAATATGGCATGAACAAAAGCTATATCTAAAAGTGTGACATAAATGTAATTTTGTCCAAAAAAAGGTTATACACTATTTTTTTTGAGGGAAGATTACACTCTGTTTATATATAATTATATATATATATAGATATTGCTGTGAAGATAACACACTATTTGAAAGCAAGTAATGATAGTAATGACCTAGAATAGTGTGAAACGAGTTGTGAAGTATCCTACTGGGTGTGTGTATATCTAATTCGAAGCTTTAGGGTAGAGTTAAAAAAAAAAAAAACAAATCCACTCAGTGTTGTATACAACTATATCAAAAAAATAAAATAAAAAACATAAAAAAGGTGAGCAAAAATAAATAAAAAATAAAAAAACCTGTTTTTTGTATTTTCCAATTCCCCCCAAAAAAAATTTAGAACCCCTCCTGTTCCTCCTCCTCTGCCCACTCCGCTGGCGACCCTAGCAACCCACACAGCCCCTCCTCCACCCCTTCCTCACCAAAGCAGCTTGTCTTGTGAAGCCCAACCTCACTGGGGCACCATCCACCACAGCTCATTGGCCCTAAGGCTGATGACTACAATATGGGCTTGTTTGCGACGGGAATCTCCACATGGATCTTGACGAGAATGGAAGCTCGCCTTCAGAAGTAGAACTAGGTTCATCGAAAGTAGGGGTTGCTACGAGGGTCCGTTAGGGGTGGAACTAGGTTCGTCAGGGTAGGGCACGGCTGGACTAGCCGGGGTAGGGCTAGGTTCGTCAATGTGGAGCTGGGCTGGTCGATGTGGGGTAAGGCTATCGAGGGTAAGGTTGGGTTTGTCAGGGTGGGGTTGAATTGGGCAGGGTGAGGCTGGGCTCGTCGTGGTGGGCCATCACAAAATAGTCTTTATTTTCCTTTAAGAAGATGCTTATTCTGTCTTTAGTCTCTAGATCCAACTACAAGCTTATGCTGACTTTCTTGTTTTTGCCATCTAGGTTGATTTGTACTTCATCCAACTGCTCTATGCTTGACTTGTATTTCTCATGTTTGCCTAACATGTTCATTTGTAATTGCTACAAATTAGCTTTGCTTTGTTTGCTTTAGAGTAGACAGATAACAACTCTTAATGGCTTCTTGACTTCCCCTGATCTCTTAGGTTCCCGATTTGGTAGGAAATCATGTGACGGCCCACTTTTTCAAGTATTCACTTAACATTTTTAAACATCATTTCATAAACTTTAATCTTACTTACTTAATAAGAAAAATGCTAAATGAATTTTTTTTCTTTCCTTTTAACATACTTTAAAACAAAATTAAAAGCTGTTACAACTACAGTTGCAACTTTCGTTAAAACATTGCCCAACACTTGACTTTAAAACTATTTCAAATTGTTTCTTAAACTTAATAAGCAACTTTAATTGAATCATAACTTAAAACTTAACTTTATAATTATATAAAACATTTTGTAAAATATATCTTAGAACTTTGAAAACTTTTCTTAAAACTTTGATTTTCTTAAAACTTTGAAAACACTATATCAAATAGTGGGAAAATATTTTCTTTGAGCAGCAAAAACATTCTGTTGTGGTATCCATACCAAATCTTTGCATCTGTCCTCCGTAGCACCGAGCTCTTCAAACAGGTTCTATTAGTCATCCATAGGACTACCTATAGTATGAAGAAACTTTTAATGAGCTTTCGTTCAGTAAGTTTAAACATAAACTTACAAATCATTTTAGCACGCTTTATAAGCTTTTCTCATAAAAACCTTTCTCTTAAAACATTTTTCATAAAATATTTCTTGAATATTTTTCCTTAAAACGTCCTTCATAAACCTTTTTCTTATAAACATAAAAATGTTTTTCATAAATATTTAAATTAAAGCATTTCTCAGAATGTTTTTCATAAAATATAAACATTTCATAACAAGGAATACAAATAAAATCAAAATGCATAATTCTATTTGCTCTCAATTATGAACTTTCAATTATGAGCATTCTATAAACATTCATTTCTTACTTTAATTTTTTTTTTATCTTTGTTCCTTAACTTTCTTTATCTTATAAACTTTAATGTTCATACTAACATTATTAATCATGAGATCATAAACGTGATGCTTTCCTTGTGAAAGACTTAAGACCATCAAACACTAAGGTCATAACTTTAACTTTATTTTGAGTACCTCACAACAAAGAGGCTAGTACGACACTACTTATCATCTTTACCTTACCTTCTTATTAACTTTAATGAGCATATCAAATGCTAACACATATATGCAAACATATTTACAAATCATAAATTGTACTCTTTAAAACATTGTGCATTTCACATGCACACATACTTTAAGAGTGATAATTACAAATACAGTGCAAACTTTTACTTGATCTTTTAAACTTTATGCATATTAAATGCAATCATGCTTTAAACGTAATAGTTGCAAGTACATTGCAAATCTTGATTTAAGCTTTAAAACCTTTTGCATAATAAATGCAAACATAATTTAAAAACAACTTGCATAACAATTGCAATCACATTTGCAAACATATATATAAACATTTGAAAATCATTTACTTCATGTAATATGTGAGGTTTGAACTTACCTGTCTATAGCTCTAACGTTCCCATTTCCTTCATTTTCCTTTCATTAGTTGGCTATTATATCCTGATCAAACGATACCCGATTTATTAATTAACTTTTTACATTATCAATCTACCTAATTGATAACAGAACTTAATCATTAAATATTCATTTCTTTTTACATAACTTGTATACTATCGGTTTACTTTCTTTTACTTTGCTTTGTAACCCACTAGGGTTACCTTTCTCTTTACTTAACTCAGTAACCCATCAGATTATCACTCTTTTTACTTAACCTTGTAACCCATCGGGTTACCTTTTTCTTTGCTTAACTTTATAACCTACCGAGTTATCTTTCTTTTACTTGAACATCCCTTATTAAATTTCTTATCTCATGTGGTAGTTTCATTACTTAATATATTACAGAACATTTTAAGTGTAAGAGCATTTTGCTAATTTGGAGTGTTCAACGCCGTTTTAGCTGTTTCCTTAAAAATAACGATTTTACTCTTAACGGGTTTTTTGTAAAGTTCGTAACTTATTAAAATTCTTGCTTAACTTTACCTCTCATTTCTTACATGTTATGGATATGTTATGGAGAAATTCCCACTAAGAGGCATGCTCCAACATCTAGTGCTTCGAGTCCATTTTGGCCCTTTTTTATAAAATGATCATTTTGCTCTTGGTGGGTCTTTAAAAACTTTCGGAAGCCGTTTTAAAACATAAATTTCATTTCTTTACTTCTCATAATATTACAAAAAACCAACAATAGTTTTTCTTTTGTTAAAATCTATTTTGTCAAAACTTTACATATTTGACCCGTAATGCAAAAATCTTTACATTTTTTGCCCTTAACATTCGTTTCTTTCATTCATTCCTTGACTAAATTTTAAATTCCTTGAAACTTAGCATCTATGATTACTCATTGCCTATAGCAGTGCAAAAACCCAATGTTCCTTGGTGAAAACCTAGTTTTCACATGACTTTATGATTTTGGTCCGAAACACAAAAATCTTGGCATTTTTGCCCTCGAAACCGAAGACAATCATTTCATACCAAAACATATAGTTTTTCACAGGGAATAAAACTTTCAAAAGTTCCATGGTCAAATTCTAAAAATTTGATAACGTTTTCATTTCATGAAATTTTATGCTCAAAATTTTGTAAAATTCATAAATCCTTAACCGAGTAGAATTTTAACAAACTGTCCATATTGTCTTAACGATTTCAATGAGTTCTACAATTTTCATGTTTTAACTTTCTTGAAATTCCAACATTACAATGGACTTTTTGATTGATTTCTAAATCTGTCAAGTTTTTACAAAACTTTGCAATTTAGTCTTTTTGAAATTTTACAAAACTTCGTTCAAAAAAGCTATTTCCTTCACTGTGTTGGAAAATTCCAGGCCATATTAGAACACAATTTGGCCTCTAAAGCCCTCGAAATCCCATTCCTTTGAAACTAGTTAAAAATTTGTATAAAATACAAAGTTTCACAATTTTCTACTTTTAAATACTAAACCCTTATTTCTTTCTTTCTAT
This sequence comes from Artocarpus hirsutus, assembly GCA_946598075.1. Lineage (NCBI taxonomy): Eukaryota > Viridiplantae > Streptophyta > Magnoliopsida > Rosales > Moraceae > Artocarpus > Artocarpus hirsutus. Next base: position 13,861 of record CAMOHE010049730.1, on the reverse strand, counting down.
CATTATCACCACAATATAAAACATAAAATAATCATTCCATAATGTCCATCTTACATGCTATAGACCACAACATTTCATTAACACTTAACATGCATAATAAAACATAAACTTTAGCTTAATTGAAAAGACTAGGATTTTACCTAATCCATGCAAAGTGCTTGCCCTTTCTTTTGATCACTTAAAACCCTTCAAAGTTTCCTTGACATCAATTCATAACACAACCCATGAAAACCCCATCCAAAGTTCAAGAGAACTATCAAAATCTCTAAGAAAAAGCTTGAACTTTACCTTAGAACTTCCTTGTTCTTCCTCCTTGCATTTATTTTTACTTCAAATCATAACTTGAAGGCTTGGATTTCATCAAAATCTTGAGAGAAAAATGCCTAAGGGGGGACAGTTTTCTTTGGGAGGAAAATGGGGGTTTTTTTTTTTTTTTTTGGGTTCTTGTTGTCTTAAAACAAATGATGCATAAAGCTTGATTTTTTTTACCAATTTAATGACTCATCAACATTAATCATCACTTGCCATTATTTGTGGTAAAAAGTTGGCTTAACTTGACAATGTGTAACTGGACCACCCAAGGGGGTTTAGTGGCAAATTTTTACTCATTTTGATGTCCCATGGTGGGTCCCACAAAGACTTTTTACACAGTCTAAGTTTATACTAACAATATTTTTCTTATATTGCTGGTATATTGTCTATACTATTACGAGCTTACACAGCATTTCTTACTCATTCATGTCTTCCAAATAGTATTATTTCTATACTGCTTTAACTTTAAACAGTTCAATTTTTGTACTGCTTAACTTTAAACAGTCCAATTTTGACACTATATTACTTTTGTAGTGTAATTTTTATACTACATAGCTTTATCAGTATACTTTCTTACATTGCATTATTCTTATATTGTATAATTTTTTATATGATTGTATAGTATTTTTCTTAAATTGTATTTTTATTTTAACATTTGTTGCAACATATTTTATAACAATTAGGCTTTGCAGCTTGTTTTCCATATCATTCCTTTCTTATATAAGACTATGGCATGATTTTTACCCTTAAAAATCTCATTTTTGTTTTTATGGACTTTATCGTAAAAATTGCATTAAGCAATAATCCTTGTGACGCATATTTTAGCTTAACATAATCTTTAAGTTATTGAATTTTTAATGTACTAAAAATACTCGAGTGTCATAAATCGAATCCTCTAACAATAGGTAGAAGGAATTGCTTTCCTCACACGGATCTATGGTCTATCCAGGATAATGTTGTATCTTGGCAAGGAGTCTATGACAAGGAAGTTTGTCATTTTGTTTTCTCCTATAGTGAAGATTGGGAGCTTTATCCTTCCAATCGTTGTTGTCACCCTGCCATTGAAGCTAACCAAAGTCACGCTTGTTTTATCAATTGTTCTATCATCAATCTCTATTTCCCTTAGAGTGGATAGGAGAAATATGTCTGTCGAACTCCCGTTGTCAACTAGAATCTTGCTAATCTCATAATTTGTCATGTTCAAGGTTATCACTAAGGCATCATCGTGTGGCTAATCCAATCCCATAGCTTTGATACTGTGGAGATTGAGTGATTATTGAGTTCGTCATTTCAAACCAAACTTATGGTGGGATGACTTGCTTTCCATCAATGGGCCTTCAATTGGTTCATAGTGTTCCCACTAAAAACCAACCTCTTCAAATTGCTCCAATGGTCTTCCTTACTGGTGGTGGCGATGCCATCTTCTTTGAGGCTCAAACATTTCTCTAATCGCCACTTTAGTAATCAAGCTTATACGTTCGACGACCTCTTTTAGAAAGGTACTGCCTCATATATCCCTTCTTTTACAACTCAATGATCTCCATTATCAATGCTTTGTAATCGATGGTCAAAGTGTCCTGGTAGAACTCGCAATACTTCAACTTACCGCTAGACTAGTTCACAGCCATCTTGTTAGGCCAATGAACATAATCTTTACCTTCAAGCTATGCAATGACTGCTATCGGAGTTATATTGAGAGCATATCGAGGAGGGGATAGCAATTCCTTGTCATTGCATGGAGGCTTACTCTCATTCTTTCATTGTTTACCCCATTGTGTGGTTCGAGTTTGTCTCTGGGCTCTAGTCTTGTCCTGACTAGTGATCATTTGGCCCTTTTATTGTTCCCCTTAATTCTTACTAGCTCCAGTTGGACTCCCTCATATTCCTCCTCTAAATCAACAAAGCCTTTCGCCCGATTGAGGGCTTCTTGGATCGTCAGTGGGTAATCTAAGCTAATGGTGTCTTTGAATTTGGATTTTTGCAATAGCCCTTTCTTCAATGTTTCCCTTGCAATTTTGTCTTCAATATCAAAGTTCTCTGAGATAGGTTTATTGAATCTCTTGATTTAGGTTAACAAGGGCTCGTTCTCTTCTTAGACAAATTGCAACAAGTCTCAAGTTGTTTTGGCAATTTTAACGTGGACTGAATAGCCTTTAATGAACGTATCAACCAAGTATGTTTTGATGTAGACTAAATCTCTTAGTTTTCAGCTCGTCGCCTTTGTTACCTTCTGGTCTATCTTCTTCTCAACCATCTTTGTGTTATGATCAAGCATCTCCTTTATGATCAGCTATATATTTGTTGCAATCAGCGGGGTATTTGTTGTAGTCATAATGAGCTTTTGCGTTCCCAGCTTTGTGATTGGGTTATTTTGTGCCACTACAACCCCAACTGTTTACCTTGAGGACTCCTGTCCCCTAACGTTCAATGTGGTGGCTTGCACTCTTTCTTTTGGGTTCGACAGCGGCTACATCCTGCTTGTCAGGCTAAAGGCAAGTTATTGACTGGTCATTTGGGGTGTCTGGCATTACCATGATGATGATGGTCCTACTATATAACCTGGGTATAGGTAATAGCAGTAGGTATATGCTGCGACCTGTACATTCTGAGATATAATCTGGCTTCTAGGAGACCAGCTTCTGCTATGAATTTCTTCAAAATGACGATCTCGCTCTTGAGAATTAGTCTCCTGCTCTTGCAGTAAAGCTTTTAAGCTTTCAACTTCAGTAGCAAGAGAGCTCAACTGTCTATTTTCTTCTAAAGCTCATGCATCTGTGCTGAAATGTCCTTGGGTTTCAGAGGTAATATTTGGTGAGAGTTCTTCATTTGCATCTATGTTGTCTGCCATTATTGTTGTGATGAAGTTTGCTACAAAGATTCCTTGAGTTGATGATCAGAGGGTCCCACAGTAGGGGCAAAACTGAGACGTTTGATCTATAATTAAATCAAATTAGATTAGTTCGTAATTAAGAGACATTTAGATAGATTGAGTTCTTTGATCATTGTTATTAGGTGCTAACACGTTCAAGAATTTGGTTAGTTGCATAATAATTACTGGAAATATTGTGAATAAACATGAACTTTAAATGATGAAACAAAAGTGAAGACACACAAGAATTTTATTGTAGTTCACTCAAATATTGAGTTGTGTTTACTGTTGAGGAGAGTTTCTTCACTAATGTATAAATCTGGTACAAAATATAACAATTTCTGGGAATCATACCAGTGTGGTTATTCTAAAAGAGTAAGAATCTAAGGGGAAAAAAAAGTGAGAAAGAGAAAATGTCTATTCTTGCCACAAAAATAGAGAAATCAAAAAGGAATCATGCCCCTGAGTAGAGGCCTATGGACCTATTTATAGAGGTTTCATAATGCATATGCCGCCAGAAGATTAGTGGGCTTCTGCGGTTTCCAACGGAGTGATGCACGTATTAGACAGTCATTAGTCCCAAATTTCAAGCCACGTGAGCTCAAGTAACCGTTCTTCTTACTTGACTATAACTTCCATTTGACGGTTCACTTGTGGATGAAACGAGCACTTCAATCACGGCGACGACAAAGTTCAACCAGAGTAACATTTGTCCTGACCTGAGTCAAAATGCGACACAAGCTCAACGAGCACTTGAACATCTACCGGCCTACTCAAGCTCAGTTCGCTCACCATATAATTTGGATCGTGCACTCTATTGGGCATTGACCTTGGTTTGATTTGGGGGTCTCCAAATTAGGCCCCAATTACAATCTTGCCTTCACCTGATAGGATAATTTGGCATCACTCAAATAATGGCTTTTATAATTTAGTTTGGATATGGGCTTGTCACTGCATTAGAGGACCCGACGTCGTTATCTGATTCACCGCACTACTGCACTTCTGCGTGTGCTTCGTCTCAACAATGCATAAATACATCAAAGCTTTTTGGTGAAGGTATTAGCATCATGCAAACGACAGTATTGATTTTGGTTAAAATGCACATCCATACACCTTTGATTTTTACAATTTGTTTGTTATTGCTTCAACTAATAATAGTTTAGACAAATAAAAATGTGGAAGTATGTATAAGGGGGGAAAATCCTGAATTCCAAACATAAATTGATAATTTCGTCTGAACTCCAATGCCTAATCCATGTAGAGTTAGTGCCAATTTTAATCATGTAAAAAGAAATGATTTATTAGACCATCTTTTGGTTTTATAGTTGAATATTGATTTAACGAATTTTGTTGAGGTTGCTAAGCAAATACTAAAAGTTCTTTCTTCAAATTTTAATTTAGTATTTTGCTCATAAAAAAAAATGCTTTCTTCACGTTCAAAAAATAAAAAATAAAAAATAAAATTCTTTCTTCCAATTTTACCTTTACATTTCTATGTTAAAGATGACATTTTTTAACTCTAAATTAAGCACCCACGTGTGCGAAGCACGAGTTTTCTTTTTAGAAATTCCTAGAAGGATGTATGTGCAGCCGACTTTTTGAGACAAGAAAATAATATATTGTTTTTTGTTGAATTCAATCTTAGAATTCTTGCCTGGCTCTTCACTTTTCCCTAGTTGGAAGCTACGTCAAAATTTCTAACCTCATGGAGAGAGAATTATAAAGAAATTAACCAATAATTGTCTATTTTCCTTCTTGATTGTACGTACAGCAGTTGTGCTAGAAGACCTCAAAGTGAAATATGAATATTTTATATGAATATATGCGTGCACATTTGAATCATGGTCTATAAGAAGTCATAACATTTTTTGACCACATGTATTAGACTATAGTTACTTTTTCAACCAAAAAAAAAAAAAGAATATAAACTTTTTTCCTTTACCAAAAAGAGGGTAGTTATTATTATTATTTTTTTTCCCATTTGGAAAGAAAGAGATTGAGTACTTTGCTCCGCAAATTATATAGAACTGCAAAGCTTTTCAAATCACCTAGTAGCATTGTGATTTTTTTTTTTTTAGTTTGCCCTTTTTTTTCTCTTTTGGTCCGATTTACCCGTGAGCACTTGGTAATAGTGTTCGCTCCTGTCATGAAATACTAGAAAAGTCATTTTGTTGTGTTCATTGACTTTGGCCAAATGAATGATTCGGAGAGGAGAGGAGAGGAGAAGGATTTCACTATTCTTTTGGAGAGAATACAGGCACACTTTTCAACATGAGACACTTGCCTTCTTCGTGGGTTTTTATTCTTATTTATAATCCTTTACAAATTGATATAATAATTAAATGGATTAATTTTCAAGATTTGGGAATACTCTTTTGTTCACAAGATTGTTTTCCCTTGTCTCGCGGTTAACGTTATTCTTAATTATATGAAATCTGGTAAGTTCTCAATTAAGATCCACCCACGACCACTTGCTAAATCTTGTCATTTTATTAGCTCGATTTCACACTAATCCGCCTAATCTTGACACTCTTAAGGAGCTCTATTAAGTTCGCTTGCTATATTATCTCGACCTCCAAATTTGGTATCGTTTTTATGGTTTTTAGCTAAACTCGGACCTAGCCCAATGGGCCATCGAGATTACCTAGCAATAGCAGCAATACTAATGAGGGAAATTACACCAAATAATATAATTATAATTTTTATGTGAAAAAATAACACACTTTTAAAAATAATTAAATACATAGGCCAAATTATTATATCAAGTTTATCCTCATCTTCTTCATCTTTCACAAAAAAAAACCCTAACACACTTTCTTTCTCCTCTCTCCCCTTCTCTCTTCCTCTTCTCTCTCCCAGCTCGGGCGACAAGTCCAGTGACGATTTTAGTGACCTCTCGTGACTCCAACGAGGACTCCAAGGCTTCCTTCTATCAGACATCCTCGACTTTGACAGTTCCCTTTGCAACTCGGGTGTGATACCATCGCGACGCCGTCATGGGGACATTGCTGCCTCAACCTCGTGCAACTCCCGCCATCATTAGCTCTGGTTTTTTGACTTCCCTATTCTTCCTTCACTCGATTAGCCGTCGTTCAGTCAATGGTGACGGCGGTGTTAGCATCAACGGCTGCATCGGCTTTGGCATCAGCAGCTGCATCGACTCACAACGATCGCGTCATCAGGCTCCCAACAATTGCTGTGGCGGCTAGGGTGTTTTTGTGAGAGAAAAGGAGAGATAATGGAGTAGAGGAGAGAAAAATGACAACTTAAGGTTTGGTGGTCTTTTTAGAATTTTAAATGAAGTGTGAACCAGAATTTATATTTCAACAAGCTATTCTCTTACTTTCTTAATGTTGGTCTATTAATTTTTATTCACATGTCACTTTTGCCTACTTGCAATATCCTCCCTCCTAATAATAATAATAATAATAGGCAAAGAGTTGAGCTATAATTGACGACTAGTGGCCATAACATTTATGAAGGGATATATGGACCAGAAATTTGATAACTTAGAAAAATGCATTGTACGCCTAAAAAAATGCGGTGGACATGAGTGCATGATGGGCCATGCCTAAGCCACATTCTGTGTGCTTGGGAGAATCCATGAACCAATTTGTGTTTATTGCTCTCTTAGAGAAATTGTGGTCCACATAGTTTGTTGTGTTTGTTTGTGGTCATCTGTCTAGCTTTCATCAAATGATAGATGTCCTTTGGTTGGTGATCAAAAGACAAGCTTGCAAATTGATATTAGAATCCAGTATTATTTGGTGGTAACAGTTGAAATAGTTTTAGATTCAAAATGTTGGTACCTAGAAATTATTTTTGGTGGTTTTATGTTTTTGTGTGCATAAACATTATCGTCAACATGTGTGTATTAAGTGATTTATTTTTCATCCACATGTCATGTAAACCAAAGGGAAAAAATGGTGCTTAACAATGTTACAAATAAGTAGGATTGAGCAAATTATTATCCACTTTTTATCGGATTCGATTGGATTGAAAGCTTAAAAATCAATTGAATTGAACCGATTTTGGTTTTTAAGTTTTAAAATTCAGTGTATAAATATTAATATTGATGTACATATATATAGTGTTTATTAGTAGCTAAGTGCTTGCTACACACCCACCCACACTTGAAGTTGAAAATTGTCTTCATCTCTTTCCCGCCTCTTCAATTATGTTTTCTTTTTTTAAAATTAAAATTACATATGTTGGCTTGTTCTTGGGCTAATATGTGTTGACATGTACTTGAATTTAAAATTAATAGTGATGACTTGGTGCTTATATTTTACTAAATTTTTAAGTTGAAAACTGTCTTTATCTCCTTTCCACCTCTTCAAATCTTTTTTGTATTAAACTTACATATGTTGGCTTGTTCTTGGAGAATTTAAAATTACTAGTGATGACTTGATGCTTATATTTTACTTTTCGAAAACATATGCTTAAAATTTAGTTTGGATTTCATTTATATTCCTTTAATTAGTTTTTCTAAATATTTTTTTATAAGTCGTTTATAAGAACGGTTCTAACCATCAGTTATAATTGTGAACAATGTAAAGTTCTTATATGCTACAGCTCTTAAGTTAAAACTGTTGACTTCAACCATTCTTTTGAACGGCTTAATTAATTATATCTTTAACTTCTAAATTGAAATAATAATTAAAAAGTTACATCCAATTCAATCCAAATTCAAAAAAAAAATTGAATTGGATTTTATATATTAATCAAATTGGATGAATAAAAACAAGATTTTTTCCAATACAACACTGGAGTTGAATTGACATAACCAAAAAAAAAAAAAAGGAAAAAGCAACTGTTTCAAGCAAAAAAGAGAGTTTCTATTCAAAAAAAGGCACGTTTTCAACCCGTGGTCAACACTATTTTTTTTTATTTAGATCATATAGCCAGAAGACATATATTCACTGGTATGTTACTTTTTTAGTACCTACTGAAAAAGAATTTGAGTCTAATACCCCGTTTAAAAGAATAGTTAGAAGTAACAATTTTAATTTGAGATTATTGTATATGAAAATTTTATATTATAGTAGCTTTTTGCTTTTATTGTAACGTATGAAAACTTTACAATGTTTACAAATGTAACTGATGGTTTCAACCATTTTTCCAAATGACCTATAATTCTATAAAAACAAAGACAAAAAAGTCAAAAAGTTGCTAGTGAATATTATATTTACACGGTAAATACGATATTTTTAGGTAAATATTGTATTTTTTGACCGCTTGTAGTTTGACAAAGTTGTTGGTATTCCTGTATTTATACGATAAACACAATATTTTCGATAAATATTGTATTTTTTGGTCGTCAACCGTCCCACAAAGTCGCCAATGAATTTTTGTATTTACACTGTAATACAATATTTCTTAGTAAATATTTTATTTCTCGGTTGCTGATGTATTTACATGGTAAATGTGGTAATTCTCAACTGCCAGCGTATTTTCATGATAAATATGATATTTCTCGATAAATGTTGTATTTTTCGGTCATCGGCAGTCAGACGCAGTCAACGGTGAATTTTTATATTTACACGATAAATACGATATTTTACAGCTATCAGCGGTCCAATGGTGCAGGCGAATGAGGAGGGTAAAAGATATAGAAGACAAAGAGGCGGGGTATTTAGGGGTTCTGTTCTCAACTTATCATGAGATATTACTCAATTTATCATGATATATCATTTACTACATATTTTGAAATTATTTAATATTATTTACTAAGTTTTAACCTAAACACGCTATTATGTTCTTTTTCCTTAATTTTTTTATTACCAACTCTTGAATAAGGTAGCCCAAAAAAACTCATTTTCAACTTTTGTAAACTCACATAAAAGAAATCGTTCTCTCATAAATCCAAATAGAATTTTACTCGTTCTACGACTGAAAAAAACATTTGCGCATTGCAACTAATGAAGAGGAGGTTTTATTTTATGAAAGTTTCATTTATGAATTTATACTGAGGTTTAATTTTTATTTTTTATTATTATCCGTTCTTTTTCTTTGAAAAATGGAATCAAAAGCGTCTTCATGCGCTAGACTAGTGTCACTTTTTTTAATGAGAAATTACATTTTAAATTAAAGTAGCACAAGCATTAATTTAGACACAAAAGATCACAATGTAAATATCGACTCGATATCTACAACAAACTAGAACCACTAACAAATTTATATTAAAACGCTCAAGAGGGGTAAAACATGCACCAAATTTCTATAAAAAGAAAACTAAAAGACGCACAACTAATCGAGTATACAAATAGTTCTTTTAAAAGACGGTGGTAATCCTAATGGAACAACTAATAGTACCATGGCCAAATACACTATAGCAAAGCACACTAATTTGCGGTGACCAAAAAACTACTCTGAAGAGTGGGAAGACCATCTCGATATTACCTAACAAAGAAAACTAAAACTAACCAGTGAAGGCATTGTTTTTATTCGACAAAACACATGAATAAAAACAACCAGATAAAGCCTAAGTGAAACAGACGACTCCTCCAATGACGAGCCAAAAGCTGCCGAGCAAGAACGGGGAAGCTGTAACACCACTAAGAAGCAGCAAAAAAGCCAAGAAAAGTAAAGGCCTTCGTCGAACGAGAAACACCTATTGTCATTCACCCCCACAGATCCAGAAGCTCTTCGCCTCCCTGACCCCGTCGCACCACAGCACCCAACAGTCCCACGAAACCACGGCCAAGGAATCTCGGCAAAACTCCAATCCTTGAAGAACAGGCCCTCTCTCTACCTCTTCTATGCCTAACGTATCTGTGCCAACCGCGACATAGGGTCATCGACATCCGATTGTAGCCAGAATAAAATGCCCAGCCATATTCGAAAACCACCCCAAAAACTCAGAACACCCCTCATATAGCCACCAAAAACTTTTATTCTCTTCGAAGACACCGTCACCAAAACACTCCAGCACCCTTTCATGGGTCTGGGAATCTGGGGAACCACCCAATGGTGGTGCCGGACTCTGGCCTGTCAGCCTACAACGCTGAGGCGACATTGGAAGTTTAAACGAAAAGAGAGGAAACCCTGGCACAAGGTGTTAGAGCGGGTTTTCTTATTTGGCTCTTCAATTTTTTTATTAGTTCTGACTAGTGTCACTCTTGAAATCAACTGATACCACAGATAGAATGGCAAAGATCTTACCCTTAAGTCTTCACAGATTACAAGTCAGGTTCAATAGAGTGTATCAAAACATAGTCTAATTACAAATTCTTTTGTGTGATTTTAGACGAACCTTTGGCTGTTTTTTGTCATGTTATTTATTTTTAGTTATATTTTGTTAATATGTAGTGTTTTGAGTAATATTGATCTCATCAAGACTCGACTTTTCGTGTAGTGTGAATAACTGAATATATTTATGGAAAATGCTATGGCCAGAACTTCTCATCAATGAGACCTTTTTTTGGTCTACTAGGTTTAGATTCAATGATGAAAAGCGAACGAGTTCACTAGTAGTTCAATAAGTGCATATACACCAAATTAAAAAAAAAAATAACTTAAAGAAGAAGAAGAAGGAGGAGAAGTCTGATCTGAAAATAGAATTGCTAGTGATTGTTTGGGTGGGTGGGGATCGCTCTCGACGATGCCAAATCGTGGCAAAGGTCGCTCCATGGGTTGCCGATAGTCCCGTATCTTGAGTCTGGGTGGGTGGGGATCACCCTCGGACACCCTAGATCGTTGGCGGAGATTGCAACCCTTGCAATCTTGCTCGCGACAGTGTTGCTCTCAACGGATTGCGCCGTGCTGTCCTCGTGACCTTGCTCGCGATTGACCCAGCCATGCTCGCATGGATTAGACCATGATGATTTCGCACCACCGTGGGTATGACTATGTCACAATCGTGGTTTAGGGCTCGTCGGACGGTTGTCGCCATTCACCTACATTGCTACGGATGCAACCTAACGCAGAGGTCATCGTTGTGTCGGCGCAACCAGCATCACGAGGTCGACAACGGATTCCGTCGTGGGTCATGAAGGTGACGACGGAGTCGCAAATCGTGATGGTAACGTTGGCTCTTCGGCATCGATTGCACTGTTTCTCTCTGGTATCCATTGTTGTTTTTGCTTTTGTTTTCGTTTCTTGAGGCCATTTTAATTATTTTTTATAATTATATCAAAAAATTATGATTAAATATTGATGTGTCTATTTTTATTTATGTAGGCGTGCAAAGTGATCTTTCGGCTAGACAAAAGTCAAGTTTCTGGCCAATCTCGTTGTGGTCTTTCCCTATATTTATTTAAAATCGACAAAAAAGGAAAGAAAAAAAAAAGTGTGAACGCAAAAAACGTTGGTCAATAAATAAATGGGCAAGAGGAAATAAGAAAAGAGAAATTTCAAAGATGACCAGCGTAGGAGTAGGAGAAGAGCTGAGAGAGGGAGAGGAAGGAGCTCACGTGGAGGAAGCAACATCCAGGGACTTGATCATCCCTACCAAACATATAAATATATATTTATACAATTGCCAAAGCTCAAACAGAGCTAAAAGTTTCAAACCTTCTTCTCTCTTCTCTCTCTCTCTCTCTCTCTCTCTCTCTCTCTAGAGCTCGTCAATAACACTTTGATAAAATCCTGATTTGAATCCCGTACAGAGACTGTGGGAAAGTATGACGCCGTAAGAGCAATATTCAAAGCGAGCGCTGTGAGCCAACCTATGCGGTCGCTTAGACTGGCTGTTGTTTGTTTTTTGGTTTTACTTACAAAACGTCGGAGTAGTTCACTGACACAAAAGTCCCATAATCCTCAATTGCCCTTTTCACACTTCGAGACGCCCCTCTCTCTCATCATCTACTGCTAAAAATCTCTGCTTTTTGGCGTCTCTGAGCGTTTTATCTGATTTTTGAGGTGATTTTCTCATCTGAGTCCTTTTCCTCTAGCATTTTTTCGCGGATTTTCTCATCTGGGTTCTTTTGCTTTAAATCTTTGCCTTTTATCTTCTCTGAGCTGAGCATTTTTTCGGTGATTTTCTCGTCTGGGTCCTTTTGCTTTAAATTTTTGCCTTTTTAGTTTCTTTGAGCCGAGCATTTTTTAGTTGCTTTTGTGTTTTATTTTATTATAGTATTTTTTTTTTTTATAAAATTTTAAATTTTTATTTAAATTTTTTATTAAGTTTATTTAAATTTTGTTACAGTATTTTTTATTTTTTTTTGGATGTTTTTACTTTTTTGAGTTGAGTTCTGATTTAAATAGGTTGTTAATTATTTTGTTTCTTTTCTCTGTTTGGGGTTTCTTAGTTAAATTTTCTGTTTCTGAGCATGAAATGTCAAAACATCATGGAGAGATACTCTCAATCAGCTTAGTAGGAAACAAGTAAACAATCTAGAGATAGATCCAGGATTGATGGATATTAGAGCTGATATTACTCATAAACTTATGCGTATATACATATTTTTTTAATTATCATCTCGAACTCTGCAATTTTTGCAGCTTCCAAGTTGACTTGGTCTCAAACTCATTATTTTAGGGTCATCTCTTCAAACTTTCAATATTTGAAGGTTCCATTTCATCTTACTGTGTTTCCATTTGCTGTCTGTAATTTTGTCTTCTGGTCTGCCTTCTTGGTCTGGGTTTTCCGTGCTTTACTCTTCTTCTATTGATGGGTTCGAATTGTAATATAAATTCCGTAGTTTTTGTCTTTCTTTAAGTCAGGAAGTAACTTTGAAAATGCCGGTGCCAGTCCAACTCTTATTGTACTTGGATTGTAAGAGTTGATTTTATCATGTTGATCCAACGTTTTAAAAGAGTCCTTTACTGTTTGAGAATTAACTTTATCCTTTTTCTGGAACTTCCTTTCATAGTTTTTTACATGCTAGAATTAGGTTTTCTTGATTGAGAATTGATGGGATCACATGTGACTCTAACTGAGCCAATAAGGCTTATTGTTTTTGTTGGTTTTTATTTAGCTTTAGATGATAATGTCATTGTAATGTTTCCTTGCTTGTTATGAACTTTTGAACTTTGGCAATGATAAAGTTTGTCTCAATCCTAATTGGCCTCACTTGCTTTTCTCCCAAATGCTGCCGACTTGTCCTTGCTCTCCTCTCGCCTCTCTCCTCTCTCCTCTCGCCTCTCTCCTCTCTCCTCTCATGCTTCGGCTTTTATATATCTTGCCTGAGATAAAAGCGTATCCTATCCTTTTGATTCTTCGTTGTTATTGCATTTTAAGAATTGACCTCCAATCTTGTAATAATTGAAATGCTTCTTGTAGTTTGAATTCTTCTTATGTCCTTTGATAATGCTGTTACATTTGGTTGTGGTTCTAGTACTAAGAGGTGAATTTAAAATGGTTTACTTTCTAGCAGGTCTTTGGGAGTGGTGTCATTGGAAGAATTCATTCACAGGCTCTCGAGTTAGGAAGGGCCGTTAGATTGTTATTTAGTTATGACTTGTTTTTCTTATTTATTTGGTCGGAAGGAGGGCTTTGCAAGAAAACATGGCTTCGATATTGACGATGGTAAAATTCATCAACCTTCCTACTGAATGGAAATAGAACAATATAACATGCCTAAAATAAGATACTATGCATAGAACACAATATAAGTTGAGCCTTTTTTGCTCTGTATAATTTGAGTATTTGACAACACAAGAATTTACGAACAATTTTTTTATTTTTTGTCTGTTAACAGAAGTTTCTGGGATTCATGATGTGAAACTTTACACTTA
>CAMOHE010049729.1:0-38922 GCA_946598075.1 Artocarpus hirsutus | reverse complement strand
TTACCATAAATTACCTTTGTAAAACGGGAAAAACTTATCCATTAATTCAAATAATTGAAAAGTCAAACGTTTCATTACCAAAATTAAAGAAATCATACCATAATTATGTTATTTATTCAGAACAAATCATCCTTAAATAAATTCCACCTTATCACAATTTTGTAGAATTTCTGCTGACTACTTGTCAGCTGTCATCAGCCTGCCGATCTCAGAAGTTCGGCCTGCCGATCTCAAAAGTCCGGCCTACTGATGATATACCATCGGCTTGCCGTTCTGAGGACATCATTTCGGCCTACCGAACTGAATTGTCCGGCCTGCCGAACTGCCTTAACACTCAAAAATCATTCATAACATTTAATTAACAATAAAATATAATTAAACACATATCATTAATGACATGAACATTTGAGCACATCAATTCCACGCGAGCGTCACCTGTCATAACACTTAAAATAAAATGGTTAGCACCATTTATCATATATCATAGCACTTATCATGAGTATATCACTTAACATCATCATTAATATAACATTAACGTCATCATTAACATAACATTATCCGTTACATGAAATTAGGCGGGCGTTACAATTTTAAATGAATGTATGATAAGAACACAATAAGGAGCGAGCATATCGAGACTGCAGCGATGTCACTTACAAAATTAAGGTTAAGTAAGCTATACAAGTAAGTACATTCTCACCTGCAATATATGAAAAGTTTGAAATCTATGTTCATGATGGTTTTATGATGATTTCTCATGATGATTATACATGATGTATTATTATGGAAGTTTTTAATGTATAAAAGTTTATGCATGTTTTGATGATAATGTTTTTCAAAGCATGAAAGTATAAATATGTATATATGTATCACCTAAATAAGTGTTGCACACCAAATGATATGTTATGTTATGATATGATATGATATGATATGATATGAGGTCATGTCTGGTTTGGGATTAGCTACCCCTCTCCTCTCATGACGGCACGCCTACGATGATGATGTTTATGGTGCAACACTTGGGCCCTCAAGATAAAATGAATTAAGTTTTAATATGGACAATATAATGAAAGATATGTTCCTTATGAAATTATGCTTAGTGCACTATGATGATGATGCTCATAAAATGTTTTAAGTTGTGAGATATAAATGTACCTACTAAGCATTAGCTTATTCAGTTTTATATCAAGTTGCAGATAAGGGTAAGAAGGTTATGGATTAGGTGGAGGGCATGGAAATGCATGTGAGCTAAGGACGATGAATTGCAAACGGACAACGCCAAGGAAGAAATTTTAAGAATTTATGAACTATGTTTTATTTTCAAAATATACTTATTTTCTGCACTTTAAGGTATTAGAACTTGTTTTGAATTAAATTGGATTTTTTGACAAACGGTCGACCTACCTACCATTACTGGTCGGACTGTCGATGTATTGATCGGCCTGTCCATTACCCTATACCAGCTTGCTGATCTTACCGATTTTGATACCCTATTTTGCAAAGCCTCGGGCGGCCTGCCGATGGTTGACCATCGACCTGTCGATTGAGTTCGGCCTGCCGAAGTCTTAAGTTTGGCTTGCCAAACTATATATGCAGATTTTAAAGATGTTTTTTTTTTAAAGTTAATTCAATTTACAATGATATTGGCAAACTATTTCATGGGTGTTTATGATCAAGTAATTTATTATAATAGATTAAGTTATTAAATATTGGTATGTGTATATATATATATAAATAAAATAAAATAAAATGTGTATGCATGGATCCTGGGTATGTTTTGCCAAATAAAGTTTTTATCATATAGTTTATTATTAAACTTAAAAGTATTAATAAATGAATGTTACGATATCTATGATGTCTATAAGGGGGGACGTTACAAGCTTTGGTATCAGAGCAGATTTTTATTTTCAATTCATTTCATCACACGTCAGACCAAGTCCTCTAAGTAAGTATGTTTTAAAGGTAAAAGTTATGATGTAAGTATGATGATAAGAATAAGGTTTAGATGTTTAATGAATAATACCCTAGTAGTGAGAACCTGCCTCATAAAGTAGAAGATTGTTCCTAAATTCATACTCTTTAGGAAATTAACAATGGACGGCTATAGAAGAATGCAAACCCTCACTCAGACCAACGAGATGTTGGCGACGATGATCGTTGAGTTGCAAAGACAACTAGAAGAGCAAAGAAGAGAGATTGCTAAATTAAGGGCTAATGGCCGCAATGGCGAACGATGAGGAAATGACGAGCCTCCACCTCCTCCTCCCCAGCCACAAGTCAATGAAGTCCTAGCTCCTGCTGCTGAACCTAGAGCAGTCTATCAAGAACCCTTATTAGTCAGATAAAAGAGAGTCAAGCCGGTAGACTTTGAAGGTTCTAAAGATCTACTGATCACACAAGGATGGCTAAAGACAATTGAAGCCACTCTGAGACTTATGGGCTTCATAGATAATGAAAAGGTTCTCTATGCATCATACTGCCTCACCTTGGAGGCCAAGATTTGGTGGGACGGCATCTAACAGAGCAGGAACGTTGAAGAGATGACATGGGCTAACTTCATTCATGAGTTTAACATGAAGTTCTTCCACATGAACATTACTAGGAAGCACTATGATGAGTTTGAGAACCTACGCCAAAGAGACATGTCATTAACGGATGTGGTGGCAAAATTTGACCAGCTAGCTTGACTTTGCCCAAGGATGGTTAATGATGAAAGTGAAAGGGTCAGAAGATTGATTAGAATCCTTCGACCAGAAATTACTGCAATTGTTGTTAGGGCCAGTCCACCTAGAAGCTAGGAGCAGGTTGTTTTGAGGGCCCAACGTGTTGAGTTCCACCTATCGAAGCTAAGAAGAAACCAGCCTCAGTCAGGTCAGCTAGCAAGCAATGCAAGCACCTAGAACCACCCTCAACACAGAATCAGGAACAACAACAGCCAACACTGGAGGAACAACAAAGGGCAATTGTCAGAACCAACAGAGTCAAGGCAACAAGAGGTTCAATGGCAGCCAACCCAACAACAACCATAGGCAGTTTCAACCATGCACCAAATGTGGTACGAATCATCCTAGAGAATGCCGTATGGGGACTAACTGGTGTTTTATCTATGGACAAAAGGTCATTTTGCTAAGAATTGTCCCAACTTGATGAATGCACAAGCCCAATAGAGAGTTCCACAAGCCCAGCTCCATCATATGCAAGCCTCTTTAGAAGGGCCATTGATTAGCCAGGGAAGACTTGAAGCCCCACCTACAAATGCCTGTATCTACACCATGATGAAAGAGCAGGTGGCTGTAGAAACCTCTAATATGGTCACAGGTCAGATCTCAAGTCTTTCTAATAATGCATATGTCCTCTTTGATACGAGTGCCACACATTCTTTTGTATCATTGTCTTTTGCTAAGAAGTTTAGGTGTCCGTTTAAAGCCTATAAGATAGAGATTCACTACGACACTACCCTTAGGGGAAGTGATGATATCTATGCACTGTATGCGTGTTGTTCCCCTATGGATTTCTGAAAGGGAACTTTTCATTTTTCTCATCGTGATCGGCATGTATAATTATGACATGATTCTTGGGATGGATTTTTTAAGCAAGTACAATGCTTCCATTGAATGTTAATGAAAAGTGATCTTCCAACCAAAAGGTGAACAGAAGTTCGTGTATGTTGGCGTGTCTAGGAAGAAACCTAGTATGTTTTTGTCTGCCATGAAAGCAAATAAGTTGTTAGCTAGCGGTTGCATGGGCTATCTAGCCAACATTGTAGATAAAAGCCAAGAAGAAAAGATAAGAATTGAAGATGTACAGTAGTACATGAATTTTTAGAGGTGTTTTCAGATGATCTGTCATGCCTACCTTCTGATAGATAAGCTAAATTTGAGATCGAGCTCACTCCAAGCACCGACCCGATTTCGAAGGCACCGTATAGAATGGCCCCAGCAGAGTTAAAGGAGCTTCATTCCCAACTAAAAGAACTTCTCGACAAAGGCTTCATTAGGCCAAGCCACTTACTATGGGGAGCACCAATCTTATTTGTTAAGAAGAAGGATGGCTCTATGAGACTCTACATCGACTATGGAGAGTTGAACAAGGTGACGATCAAGAACAAATACTCGTTGCCTCAAATCAATGACTTGTTTGATCAGCTTAAGGGTGCATCTATGTTCTTGAAGATTGATCTACAGTCGGGATATCACCAGTTGAAGATTAAAGAAAGGGACATCCCAAAAGCAGCCTTCAGATAGAGGTATGGTCACTATGAATTTATGGTTATGCCTTTTGGTCGAACGAATGCACCTGCAGCCTTCATGGATCTGATGAATCGGGTATTCAAGGACTTCCTTGATAAATTTGTTGTTGTGTTTATCGATGATATTCTTGTTTATTCAAAGAATCAGGAGGAACACGAGGAGCATTTGAAAATTGTGCTGGAGACATTAAGAAGACACCAGTTATATGTGAAATTCTCCAAGTGCAAATTCTGGCTTGATAGAGTGACCTTCTTGGTGCATGTAATATCAAAGGAAGGAATCATAGTAGACTCTACTAAGGTAAAGGCTGTTCTCAACTAGAAGCAACCGACGAACGCAAGTGAGATAAGGAGCTTTTTAGGCCTAGCTGGTTATTATTGGAGATTCATAAAAGACTTCTCCAAACTTTTAGCACCACTCATGAATCTAACTCGCAAAGGAAAGAAGTATGAGTGGACAAAAGCATGCTAGAAGAGTTTCCAAGAACTGAAGAAGAGGTTAACAACAGCTCCAGTATTGGTTATTCCTAAAGGTAGTGATAGATTTGTGATTGACAGCGACGCTTCTAAGATAGGCCTTAGTGCAGTCTTAATGCAGAATGGCAGAGTCATCGCGTACGCATCGAGACAACTAAAGGATTATGAGAAGAACGTTCCTACTCATGACCTTGAGTTAGCAGTAGTCGTTTTCATGCTGAAAATATAGAGGCATTACTTATATGGGGTCCAATGCAAGATCTTCATCGATCATCAAAGTTTAAAGTACTTCTTTACTCATAAGGACCTGAACATGAAACAGTGGAGATGGCTAAAGTTGGTGAAGGATTATGATTGTGAAATCCTTTATAATCCTAGAAAAGCTAGCCGAGTGGTTGACACACTGAGTAGAAAGATTGTTGCCACACTGATGTAATTACAAGCAATGTCTCAGCCTTTGAGAAAGGAAACTCAGGACTTAGATTTAGAACTTATCACAGCCAGCTGTCAGCACTCACTCTTGCTCCAACACTACATGATGAGATTCAAAGTAAGCAAGATGATGATGTAAGCCTCACAAGGATTAAGTAGGAAATAAAGGAAGGAAAATGTGAAGAGTTTAAAATTTTTGATGATGGAGCTCTGTACCTCAAGGACTGCTTATGTGTTCCCAACGTTGATGGCCCAAGGGAAAGAATTTTGGCAAAAATTTATGACACTCCTTACTCAATTCATCCAGGTGCAACAAAGATGTTTAATGATCTAAGGGAAAACTTCTGGTGGTTTGGAATGAAATGTGACGTTGCTATGTATGTAAAGAAATGTTTGCCATGCCAGCAAGTTAAAGCTGAACACCAGAGACTTGGCGGTGATTTATAGTCAATCTAGATACCAAAATGGAAATGGGAGGATATTGCAGTGGATTTCATTACCAGATTGCCCAAGACTATGAACGGTTATGACGCTATTTGGGTTGTTGTGGATTGACTGACGAAGGCGGTGCATTTTATTCCTATCAAAATCACTTACTCTATGGAATGGTTAGCGAAACTCTATGTCAAGGAGATTGTATGACTTCATGGAATTCCTAAGTCTATCATCTCTGATCGTGATGGCAAGTTCACGTCCAAGTTTTGGAAAAGTGTACAAACTACAATGGGGACCAAGTTGTATTTTAGTACTGCTTTTCATCCTCAGGCAGACGGCAAAACAGAGAGGACAAACTTAATCTTAGAGGATATGCTTCGGGCCTATGCTCTTGACTTCAAGACTAGCTGGTGTAAAGTATTGCCATTAGTGGAGTTCGCTTATAACAACAGCTACCAGGTGACAATTAGGATGGCACCCTATGAGGCTCTATATGGGCAAAAATGTAAGTCGCCTATATGTTGGTATGAAGTTGGTGAAAAGAAGGTGATGGAAAGCGTCAATGATGAAAAGACCGATTTTGTCAACGAAACCTCTAAAATGATTAAGTTGATTCGGAAAAGAATAGAGACCGCACAAAGCCATCAGAAGAGTTATGCTGACAAAAAAAAAAAAAGACCCTTAGAATTTGTTGTAGGCAAATCTGTGTTCTTAAAGGTTGCACCGATGAAAGGAGTTATGAGATTTAGGAAGAAAAACAAGTTGAATCCGAGGTTTATCAGACCTTATGAAATCATGAAGCAGATAGGCAAGGTGGCTTATCAGCTAAGATTGCCATCAGAATGTCAGCTATGCATGATGTGTTCCATGTTTCATGTTTCAATGTTCAAGAAATATGTTCCAAACCCTACGCACGTGATTAAGCCACAAGTGATCGAGATATGAGATAACTTAAGTTATGAAGAAAAGCTAGTGGAGATACTTGATCGAAAAACCAAGACCTTGAGGAATAAAGAAATTCCGTTGGTTAAGGTTTTATGGCAAAATCACCAAGTGGAAGAAGCTACGTGGGAACGTGAAGATGATAGGAGAACTAAATATCTGCAACTATTTTGAGTTTCGAGGACGAAACTCTTATAAGGTAGGGAGAATTGTAACACCCGGCGATTTTTATGTAACGAAATATGTCAAGTTAGTGACGACATTAAGTAATTTCTTTTTTTTATATGTGTTATGATATATGATATAATGATGCTTAACATTTTGTTTTAAGTGTTATGATAGGTGACGGTCATAAGGAATTGATATGCTAAAAGTGTTTGTGTTATTTATGTTGTATGTTTAATTATAATTTTTTTGTAATAATTTAATGCTTTGATGAGTTTTAGTGTTTTAAGGCAAATCGACAGGCCAAACCATCTAGTTCGATAGGCCAAAATGACTCTCACTTAACAGCAGGCCAATGAATATAATTGGCAGGCCGGACCTCAAACCTTCGGCAAGCCAAATTGAGCTAACGGCAGGCCAAAGACTGCTGATGAGTAGTCAGCAAAAATCTCTCAGAAATTTGTGACTGAGATAATTATGATGATTGGATATGATTGGATGATTTAATGTGATTGATTGGCACATTTTTGGCTTAATTTCCTCATTTTAGGAAATGAAAGGTTTTACTTTTTGATTGATTAGATTCTTTGATAAGTTTTCCTATTTTTGTAAGTTGAAATATGGTAAGTCTTGACTTTCCCTAATTCCCCTCTAATTTCACGTGAAAATTGACTTCAATTAGTCAGAATTTCTGTTAAAAAAAAAAAAGAGGATAAGCCTCCTCTTGTACGTTATTCTTATTTTCATGTTAACTTGCTCTCTCTCATGTTTTCTCTTCTTTTACCCTATTTCTTCTTCATGTTTTTCTCCTTCTTCTCCCTCTCAATTTCCTCTGTTATTATTTGAAAGATATATTGAAATTTTGTTGGGGTAAATTCAAGGAAAAATTAAAGAATATTGTTTTGAGATAAGAGACCTTTCTCAGCAATTTTGAAATTTTGAACACCCTATAATCCGACTACTATATCTTTCTCCACAAATTTTGTTTTGCTCTGAATTTTTAATATGTTATTCATGTATGTGTTATGTGCTAACCCTTAAAATTTCACCTCAATTGGATTTTTCTACGCTGAGATATGAATTTTCTTCTCTCTACCACTCACTGCTAATTAATGCTGATCGGTAACGTTGTATTGCCTCCATGTTCTGACTCCCATAACTCTGTCTACAAATTTTTGTTTGCTCTGAAATTTTAATATGATTTTCATGTGTTGGTATGTGATGTTGCTCTAAATTTCATGCCATTTGGTGTTGTGTAGGCTGAGATATTAAATGTTCATGCTCTGCACCTCATAATGAATTGTTGCTGATTGGTTATGTTGTACAAAAACGTGGTTTTTGTTTAAGTGGCTAATGTGCTTTGATTTTTACGAATTTTGGCAATTATATTCATGTCTATCTTAAGCTTTGAACTGGAAAGTCTCATGGTAAAATGATGTATATTTTATGTGTTATCAAATTTTCATTAGGGTTAGGTTTTAAGACTGCCTTATTAGTGGGTTGTTTGGACTTGTGCTTTGTGACATTTTTGTTTAATTACATGAATTTATTTGGTGATGAAATTTTTTTTATGGTACTGTGTTTATGTGTTATTAGGTTGTCATTTAAATTTTAGAGTCATAGTAAATTTTATTCTAATTAATGGAATATGAAAAATGTATGTAACTCACTGCTTGTCACAATGGAAGTTAATATTGTCTCTGCCTTCTAATGCACATTTTGGAGTCATTTTGAATTTATTTTCAGATAATTTTTGGCTATGATGTAGTTTTAAATGTCTATTATATGAAGTATTTTTATGAGATTATTTTAGGATGTGGATAATTTATAAAATGAATGTCAGTGAAGGCTGCTCACTAATTGCTACAACTGGCAGATTTTTGTGACATGAACTTGTGACTTGTTTCAAATGCTAAATGGAATTTTTATAAGCAATGAAAAATCATGGTAATATGTCTATGTGTTAACTTTGTCCCTGCCAAGTTTGGTATTTGAATTGTATATGAATTAAGAGTTATTGAGTTTTGAATACATAAAGGTCAGGCGAAAAATTGTGTTTATGTATTTCTTGAATTGGAGTTGTAGATTTTTTTTTTAAATGAATGTATGACATGAATAATTGTGTTTATGTATTTCTTAAAAATGGAAGATGTTATGTGATGATGAATAATTCTTTAAAATAAATGTTAATTGTTATTTTAAAGGAATGTATGACAAGAACACAATAAGGAGCGAGCACATTGAGACCGTGGGGACGTCACCTATAAAATTAAGGTTAAGTAAGCTATACAAGTAAGTACATTCTCACCTACAACATGATAAGTTTATGAAAAGTTTGAAATCTATGTTCATGATGGTTTTATGATGGTTTCTCATGATGATTATACATGATGTATTATTATGGAAGTTTTTAATGTATAAAAGTTTATGCATGTTTTGATGATAATGTTTTTCAAAGCATGAAAGTATGAATATGTATATATGTATCATCTAAATAAGTGTTGCACACCCAATGATATGTTATGATATGATATGATATGATATGAGGTCATGTCTGGTTTGGGATTAGCTACCCCTCTCCTCTCATGATGGCACGCCTACGATGATGATGTTTATGGTGCAACACTTGGGCCCTCAAGATAAAATGAATTAAGTTTTAATATGGACAATATAATGAAAGATATGTTCCTTACAAAATTATGCTTAGTGCACTATGATGATGATGTTCATAAAATATTTTAAGTTGTGAGATATAAATGTACTTACTAAGCATTAGCTTATTCAATTTTATATCATGTTGCAAATAAGGGTAAGAAGGTTATGGATTAGACAGAGAGCATGGAAAGACGTGTGAGCTAAGGACAATGAATTGCAAATGAAAGATGCCAAGGAAGAAATTTTATGAATTTATGAACTATGTTTTATTTTCAGAATATACTTATTTTCCGCACTTTAAGATATTGGAACTTGTTTTAAATTAAATTGGATTTTTTGACAAACGGTTGGCCTGTCGACTATTACTGGTCGGACTGCCAATGTATTGATCGGCCTGCCGATTACCCTGTACCAACCTACCGATCTTACCAATTTTGATACCCTGTTTTGCAAAGCCTTGGGCGGCTTGCCGATGGTTGAACATCGGTCTGCCAATTGAGTTTGGCCTGCCGAACTGTTTGTGTAGATTTTAAAGATGTTTTTTAAAAAAAAATTAATTCAATTTACAATGATATTGGCAAACTATTTAATGGATGTTTATGATCAAGTAATTTATTATAATAGATTAAGTTATTAAATATTGGTATGTATATATATATAAAAAAATAAAATAAAATAAAAATGCATGCATGGATCATGTGTATGTTTTGCCAAATAAAGTTTTTATCATATAGTTTATTATTAAACTTAAAAGTACTAATGAATGAATGTTATGAGATCTGTGGCGTCCGTAAGGGAGGTTGTTACATTATGTGTGAGTGTTTTATACACAAAATAGCCAGTGACTACGCGCCAAATAAGAGACAATAATTAGCCTAATATGAGAATACTTAAGTGTTAAGTAAAGGTGAGGTGTGTGTGTGGCACTTTAAAAGGAAATAAGTAAGTAGATGAACTCATTTCAGCCCTTTTCTCTCAAGTTCAACCATCCTCTAAAGAAAAACTCTATTTCCAGCTAGGGTTCAGGAAGGTAAGCCTATCTCTAAGTGTCTTGGTCAAGGTTTGAATGGTGATTAGAGAGAAAACCGAAACTAGTCAAGGTAAGTTTGATTTTCTGGTTTTGAGTTTCAATCTTTCAAGATATAGGATAAGCCTACAATCTGATTCTTTTGGATAATTCTAGGGTTTATTTTAAGTGCTTAAAAAGACCATAAGCCTTGGTTTCATACTTTTGAAGTAGGAAATGTAAAATTGGAGGTGAAGAGTTCATGTTGCTTCACTAAGATGAGAATTTGTGAACTATTTTAAGGTTTCTTTCTTTGGTTGTGTAAACAAATTTTGGGACATGATATGAGCATAATTTTAACACTATTTAAGGTTAGGAATCATAGAAAATTGATCTAATAAAAAGGGATTTGGTTGTTGGAATGAAAAGTTTTAGAATTATGTGAATTTTAGAGAACTTGGGTTGATTTGTGGTCTTGTGAATACCCTAGGCTTTTGTTTTTGTTTGCATGTTATTTTGATAAATTTTAAGCTTTGGAGAGTGTTAAAAATTAAGAGGAAATACTGCCCAAATTCTTAGAAAAAGTTTTAAACCATTTAGAAACCAAAAGTCCACATTTGCCCTTAAAACTAACTAGTTTCGCTATGTTACCAATGTTCATATTTGTTAGTGCTTTAATGGACTTTTAGGATTAAGCTTGATATTTTATCCTCTACATTACATGAATTTACGAGTTTTACTAGCATTGCTATTCTTAGTAATATTTTTATAAGCTAAATTATTTGCTTTGATTAGAAAATACAAGTGTTAAGGGGTTCAAAAGTAGAATATTTTGTTCTAATTTTCACCACATTTCCTATTATGTAATATGGTTACAACTATGAGATTATAAATGATATGTTTGTACGGACTTAGTCTCTCTTTTTTCTACGATTGATTTTAAACTTAAAATAAGTTTCTTAACACATAATTCACTAGTATATAAGGGGCTATAACAAAATATAAACACCTATTTTTAGAAGGATTGGATATCGAATCAAAAGAGGAATATCCTTCACAATAAATTATATTACTGCATAATATGAGGTAAGTAGAATTTCACCTGCATCACCATAAATGTTGTACATATTTGTATGTATAGTTATGACTTTATGGAGCATAAGTAACATGAGCATGTTTTGATTTTGAGCATTATGCAAGCATGTATTATATGTTAAAGACATTGTACCCAAAATGCTATTTAAAAGAAGCATATAGGAAGAAGTTTTATGAGGTTTTATGGGCTACTTATGACGGGATAGTACATTTAATTAAGTTAGTCTCAATGGAGGCTGCTCCACTGTATTGTCTTGATGGAGGTTTACAGTTTTAATATGTTCTCTCGATAGAGACCTTTGAACCTTATTATTATCTCGATAGAGACTGTCTCGACGGGGACTTACGATGTAGGGAGCCACACTATGGCATTTATGGTCCAAAGAAATTGATGGAAGGAAACCTACTTGTTATAGGAAGCTTTAAAGAAAAATCATGCGCACATTATGTTTTATGCAAAATGGGTACAGTATAAGTTTTTAAATAAAAGAAAAGCATGACTTACATGGGATTATTCATGGCATAGTCATTCATGTTACACATTGATTCTACTTATTAGGCATAAGCTCACTTAGTTATGGTAATGCAGATAATGACAATTCTCAGCATTAGCAGTAGGATGCTAAGTAGCTAACTGATGCTCTCCTCTAAACCTATGGACTTATGCATATGGACAAAGTTGACCAGTTTTGAGTCTTTTCACTACTGCTTCCTTTTAAATGCCTTTGGAGGCTATAGTTATGACATGGTTGGTTTTATTTTGAGATTTGTATTATATTGTGAATATAACATCAGCTAGCTTAAGTTTATAAAGTAAAGTTGTACTCTAGCTGTATAAAGAGTTTCAAAGTTTCAATTTTCTCACATTTTTATATTAACCTTTTGTACTTAATATTATAATTGTAAATAATTAAGAGTAATAATACTTAGCATTAGTAATTTATATCAAGTAGGTATTACAGTAGAAGTAGTGAGAGACTCTGGTTTGAGGAGATAGAATGAGGGAAATAGGAACCGTGTAAACAACAGTAAGAGTAGAGGCATCTAGTGCAACAGATATGAAGGCTATGGCTATATTGCTATTCATTATGCAAACACTTGTGCGAGGAAGAAAATCAATAACAAAAGCATGGTAGCAGCTTGGAGTAATGAAGAGGAAGACCTTAATGAGGAAGAAGATGATGTGGTTAGTAATTTCTATGCTTTCATTGATACAACTAACTTTACTGTTAGCCATGATGATGATTCAGGGAAATTGAAAAAGGCCATACTTTTGATGAAGTTGAAGAAGCATATGCGGAGCTGTATGCCTCATGGGAAAAGATGCTCAATAGGAATAGAATTTTGGAAGAGAAGATTACAAGCCTCTAATTGGAAAAGAAAGTATTAGGAACAAGAAGCTATTCACTGAGGCAATAGTTGGTTGACGTCATAGAGAAACTTTAAGCTGCCTCTATAGAGTTGGCTCAATCCAAGGGGGCTGCATAGAAGCTAATTGTCAGCGCTGTGAAACTTTATTAGTGCTTAGCCTTGGAAAACCTGATAATAGTAAGCGTGGTTTAGGTTACTCTAAGGATGCTCCAAATGCAAAGAAAGGAAAAGATCGTGTTCGTCAAGGCTAAACAATCTAAACCTCCAAGGTAGGAGAAGACCCACTAACTGATTTAAAGTACAAGCAGTAGATATTACTATCTTTTTAACGACTATAGACATATAGCATACTTGAACAGAGTGGTGCCTACAAGTTCAGGTAAGTGATCAAGGTAAGTCTCACAACATTCCCATATGCCATCATAGTAGTTATAGAGGACATCTCAGGCCGAACTGTTTTTAACTGTTGCAATTGATTTGTCTAGATAGAGGATATGAGATTGTTCAAATTAGGAAACCTATTAAGGCTAAAATTGTATAAGAAAAACCAACTAGTAAAGTTAGAAAGTTTTGGATGGAAAAAGATTATTTAAAATGCTTTTGTTCTCATATTTTTCTTAAAGCCTTTATTTCTAGAAACTGGCACTTTGATAGTGGGTGTTCAAGATATATGACAAGTGATAATAGATTGTTCAAGGATACAAGCCGTGTTCTGAAGAATTTGTCACTTTCAATGATGGAAAAGAGGGAAGATCATTGGAAAAGGAACAATTTAGGTGACCGGGTTTTCAAGGTTGAAGAATGTACTCCTTCTAGAAGGCCTCAAGGCAAATCTGATCAATATAAGCCAGATTTGTGACAACAAGCAGTAGGCGCAATTTAGAAAAAGAAAGATGCCGTGTCCTAAATGAGAAAGG
Organism: Artocarpus hirsutus; assembly: GCA_946598075.1. NCBI lineage: Eukaryota > Viridiplantae > Streptophyta > Magnoliopsida > Rosales > Moraceae > Artocarpus > Artocarpus hirsutus. Next base: position 25,178 of record CAMOHE010049729.1, on the reverse strand, counting down.
GTAGTGCGTACTGATGGGATAGAGATCACATGACAACAGATATCTGATGGAACAACTGTTGTTTAGCTTCTATGTGACCACAGATCTTGTTGAGTTGTTGCACCAAAGGATAGAACATATAAATTATAACAATTTACATAAATTTTTTCATTTTTATGTAGCTAGGGGAATTCTAAAGCTGGGAAGCAAACCTGAAGGAGTATGTAGGCCACACCAACTACAAAAGCAAAATCAAGATTTGCGGTCAATACCACACCACCTCAAAGGTAATAATATTATTGCACATGGAGCTAATAGGTCCAATGACTACTAAAAGTATTGGAGGTAAGAGATACATTTTTGTATATGTTGATGATTTTTCTCACTTTACTTGAGTTGACTTTCTCAAAGAAAAATCTGACACATTTGATAAGCTTAAAAACTTGTGTGTAAGACTCATGAATGAGAAAAATTATAAAATTGTCAAAATGGTAAGAATAAGGAGTTATCACATGAAGGAATTTGAAAATTTTATCTTTTCTGATTTCTACAATATTTATGGCATATCTCACCATCTCTCTGCCCTAAAGACTCCCAAGCAAAATGGAGTTGCATAAAGAAAGAATCATCATTTATAGGAAATGCTTTAAGTTACTCTGAACAATTGACGAAGAGACTCTGGGCTAAGGATGTCAACACAACATACCATATCATTAATCATGTGTACATTCGGCCGGGTATGAAGCAAACACCATACAAGATTTGGAAAGGCAGAAAACCAAACCAAAGCTATGTTCATGTATTTGGAGGTAAATGCTATATTAAAATAACTGTGAGCAGCAAGGTAAGTTTGATGGCAAAAGTGACGAAGGTGTTTTCACTAGTCTCAAAGTAGCAAGGCTTATAGAATTTACAACATGCGTACATTAACGATCATGAAGTTAATCAACATAGTGATTGACAATATCGAAGATTTCTTTGAGTTTTCACAAGAAGAGGAAATACAGTAACTACTAGAACAAGGACTACAAAAGAAAAGCGAAGAAAATCCAGTGGAGACGATTGTGCAAACAACAAATACTGTCGAGACTGCTGAGCGTACAAAGCCAGAACCTGAAGTTGTTCCTACATCTCCTCCCAGCACACTCCCTGTGTGAATAGGACCCTCTTCTAAGCAAGCATATTCATTAGAGAATCTGAATGGGAAGTTTGAAGAAAGCAAGGTAACTAGGAGACAGCATTAGAACATTATAGCACAAACCTGCTATGTCTCCACCATTAACCCAAAAAATGTGAAAGAAGCTTTTAACGAAGAATCTTGGATAGAAGCCATGTAAGAAGAGCTTAAGCAATTCGAAAGGAACAATGTTTTGAATACTATGCATAGACTTGAAAGCACCAATATTATTGGAACAAAGTGGATCTTTCATAACAAGTCTGACAAGCATGGGAACATCAGTAGAAACAAAGCAAGACTTACAGCTTGAGGATGCGCACAAGTTGAAGGGAATGATTTTGAGGAGACATATGCTCCCATGGCAAGATTGGAACCTATCAGACTTCTACTAGCATTTGCCTGCTCCCTTAAGATGAAGTTGTACCAAATGGATATGAAGAGTGAATTTTTAATGGAATTTTCAAATAAGAAACTTATGTGAAGCAAACCCTGATCATGTGTTAAAGTTAAAGAAGGCACTATATGGACTAAAGCAAGCACCATGTGCCTAGTACAATTGGTTGACTTCTTATCTGCTGGACAGAGTACATCAGAGGCGGTGCTGACAAGACACTGTTCATCAGACACTTTCTTGTTGACATCATTATGGCTAAAATCTATGTAAATGACTTTGTTTTTGGATCCACTTCTAAGAAACATGATCAGGACTTCATAATGCTAATGCAAAATAGGTTTGAAACGAGCATGGTTGGCAAGCTAAATTTCTTCTTGGGACTGCAAGTCAAATAGCTCAAAGATGGTATCTTCATCTCTCAGTCCAAGTATGCTAAAAACTTGGGAGGAAATTTAGATTAGAGTCCTTAAAGCCTTATAGAACTCTCACGAGTCCCAGTGCCAAGCTTGGCAAAAATGAGAAAGGAATATCAGTTGACCAAATCTTATACAGAAGCATGATCGACAACTTGTTACACCTTACGGCCAGCTATTCAGACCTCACATTAGCATCGGAGTGTATGCACGCTAACAGGCAGATCCAAAAGAATCACACATTGCAGCTGTAATCATAAGATACGCAGGTGGCACTTTTGGCTATGGTTTTTGGTTCACAAACGACACAAGTGCTTGAACTTTGGTTATAATGATGCATATTGAGTAGGAAACTTGGATGATAAGAAGAGAATAATTGGAGGATGCTTTTATGTAAGCAACCATCTTGTAGCCTGGCACAACAGGACGTAAAACTCAATTTCCTTGTCCATGGCTGAAGCAGAATACATAATTGCAAAGAGTTGTTGCATTCAACTTCTCTGGTTGAAACAAATGTTATCTGACTAAGACATTGAATAGGACACTGTGATAATGTATTGTGATAATTTCAGCTTTATTAACGATTTAAAAAATCCTGTTCAACACTCACGCACAAAACACATTGATATCTGATATCATTTTATGAGAGAACTTGTTGAGGAGAAAGTGATTTCTATTGATCATATTCAAATTAAAAAACAATTGGTTGATTTGTTCACCAAAAACTCTTAACACTGCACAGTTTGAATACCTCATTGAGTCACTTGGCATCTACACACTCAACTGATTAAGTGTTTGAAAAGAGAAAATACTATATTGTACTTGTCATGATTCTAAGTTGTGGAATTTCCTTATTTCTTATGAGCACGCTAAAAGTATTTAAATTTTTGATATATTCACACAACATGTTTTCGTTTCAATTCTTCTTACATGTCTTTTTGTACAATCTATAATGACAATGATGTTTACAAACAAGGAAGAAGATGTTTTATTTTTTCTAGAGACAGGGACACATCTTGATGACTTAGAGCAACTATCTAGCTATGGAATGATTCGCAAGCTGAAGCCACATGACATGCATCATAAGGGATGGGCTGACAAAACTTGTACTATGGCATCCTATGATGTACACATAGTCATAACCATCAGTTTGAAAGTAAAAATAAGGAATAGGCTGTGAAAGAAAAGAGAAAAGTGCAAAAGAAAAGATACAAGGCACAACAATGTCAAACTATTCTCACATAATATGAAAAGAACGAAATGTATGAACAATGGGGAAAAATCTAAAACATAGAATAAGGGCAAAAGAAAAAAAAATGAAATATGGGAACTTGAATTTCTGAGAGAGAAGAGAAAGAGATATGAGAAAAGGTCAGGAAAATGCTAATCACACAAATAATTCACATCTGTTCTGTTAAAATTCACTTGAGCATTATTCTTCCTAGTTAGAAGACCATGTTGGTTTGAGATATCAAGGTGCGTCTTTATGCTTGAAAAATCATTAAATGCTTTTTCTTTTATGAGTCATGTCATTGTCATCATGTTTACTATCATGCTATTCTCTCTCGCACATACTTTGGAAGTGCATAAGTTGAAGTGTTTCAAATCTAGGTAAAATGATAAAGTGAATTGTTTTTTTATAGTTAAATTAGTCAGATTAATTCTAGAAAAATGCTCTTTTCTTATGACTGTGCTATTTATTGGTTCATTTTTGGCAACCATTCACCACTTGTATGTAAGCCCAGGCTTGACTATCATGTGCACACACTGCACTCATAATCACACCGTTATTTCTCTTATCAACATTTTTCTATTATGAGATGGTTGTCTTGTTCACGCACTACTTTTCTACTCATTCCGTGTTTTGTTCTTTTATTGTCGACACATTAGCTCACCAACAAGTGTGTTTGCTCATTGTTCATACTACTTGTTCTGTGTGCACGTGCACTTCGTGACGCCTGTTCTCGCTTTTGTTCACTAGCGTATCTGCTTTGAAACACACATCTGTTCGCACACGTAACTGTTTCTTTGTCACTATATTGCCTGATTGTGAAATGAAGCTGTGGTTTCAACAAATGGAACATTGCTTGAGGAAAGTTACGTAAATGACTTTAAGCCTTGTATTAGAGTGCTACTCAAGGAAATAGAGAGCAATTCAAATGCTCCAGCGGTTCACGTAGAAACCGATCCAATAGCTGTCAACCTATCATATATGAAGATAATACAAACAAATAAATAGTAAAATAAAAATAAAAATAGCATAGCAATATAATTAAAAGCATAATTGACTGAATTTCGTTCAAGCTTGAATAAACATATAGACATGAACTAAAAACTACCAATTTTAAACTACCAATTCACTCAAAAACTAACCAAAATATAAGTTAAGATAACTAATAATCTCATTCTATCACTAATAAAATTTGCATCTCCAAATTTGATTGGTTATCCAAATTGAACACATCTAATGGTTAATAGAGTTATTTATTTTAACACCAAAACGTGATGCTGTTGACGAATAATAATTAATTAATAAGCCAATTTCTAGGAGATCCTATTGTTTATTTAGTTTTGATGAAACTAAAAATACAACTGAAGTTTCTAATGAATTTTACGGTTCAATAGTTGACTACAAAATTTCAAGTTGAATTTAGGGCCAAGGTTCTAAAAAACATGAATTGTTCTCCCAAATAATCATACTTGGCCATCTTCCAACATATAATAGTCTTCATCTATAGGTAATTAGTAAAAAGTGGTGGAATAATCTCCTCTTTCTACCCAATTTCTAGTTTTAGGACTTAAACCTTCGTAGAAAATTCTAAAAGACAATCTCAAGAAAAACCGTGGTGAGAAAATAGATCTAGCAAGTCTTTATATATCCATCAAGCACTATAAAATGGTTCTAAGTATTGTTGAGAAAAAATTGTAATGGTTCCAATGGTTCCAAGCTTTGATTTTTTTAATTTTTGAAATTTTTTAAAGAAAAATTTTCAAGCTGAATAATGCAAGATTAATCGGATTTCCAGATCGTTAGAGGGTTACACTAGACACACTTAGAATTCCCAATTATCTTAGGCAAGGGTTGTCGCCTTGTGGCCGGGGGCTTGAGTCCCAGTGGTGGGCCTTTTTAGCAGAATCTAAAAAATTTTGCGATTAGTCAAACTTATAAAACAAAAGACAAGATGCTAAGCTTTTCTTTATTTGAAATGAATAAAGTAGTGAGTGAAAAGCATCTGTCTTTTTTAATTTTTATTAATTTTTAATTTTTTTGATAATAAATACATTAATTAAAACATGCAAATAATTAAAATAATATTTACAAAAGATAGGCATAGATCACTTACATGTTTTCCCACTTAATTTAGCAATTTGACAAAGTGACGACACCTCTTCGACAACGGTGCCAAATTTTTGTTGTATCACCCAAAATGATTCTTTAAATATAGACTTTGTAGTATAGAAAAGTTGTTGTATCCAAAAAAAAGTAAAAATTTGAAAGATTGACAATTTAATGGTTGAAAAGACAAGGGTGATTTTAACAAGATTTTAAAGAAAAAAATATTTTTAACAATTTTAAATAAGATTCCAAAATATAAAATTAAAACGGTGAAGTTTCAAGAACCCCTTGTATGTTTTATAACTGATATAGATTTTTAACTCTAAATAATTATCTAAAGTATTTAATTTGTTATATCTTTTTCCATTGATAGCAAGCACATTTACTATTTTTATAAATTAACCTAAAGCGACAATATAGCAAGCTATAATACAGTAAGGGTTTTCTTATAAAAGTAGCAAAAAAATCACCTTTACCTGGTAATTTTGTGCACTAATTATGAAAACTATAACTGCTGCCACTACAATTATAACTAACATAATTTTAAAATAGAAAATATAATAACAAATCAAAATTATTATATTTTAATGGAATAAATTTTTTACGTTAATTTCGTAGAACCTCGTCTTATTAAATGGTTTAAGAATACACTATACCATCCTCTATCGACAATAAATCAAGAATCACTAAGTATTTACTGTGCCAGTTTATGTCTATAATGCAGCAAAAACTTAACTTAATAAACATACATGATTTCAGTATTATTAATATTAATAATGCAACACGATTAAATTACATGAAGAAAGCATGATTAAATTTAAGCAAGAATTAGGTAGTATAACAACATTAACAATAATGACTAAAAACATAGAACATAAAATTTATTCCATGAAAATATAAGCATTATACTGTATATATAGAGCTAAGATCTATACGAGAATATTATGCATACAAGATCATCTCTCTGTTTCACTAGACTCTCTACACTAATTTAGGTATTATTTTCATATTAAAAGTGGAGTCAGAGGAGTGCTCGAACAACATCTCCTCCCAAAAGGGATACTGCTAAGTCTTTGACTTGGTAGTTAAATGACAAAGGGGGAAAGAGAGAAAGAAAGGCCAAAAGGCCTTGGGGCTGCCAAATGAAGGGGAGGCACCCCTTTTATAGTGAATAAAATTCACTCTTCAAATAATTTTTTATTATTTTTATATTTTTTATTAATTTTTTTTACTTCGTTGCATCTAGCATGGATGCAACTTGAAAAGGAGTGTTATATATATTTTTTTTCACATGATTCACACCAACTCTTTTATTTTTTTTCTTTTCTTTTCTTCTCTTCACGGTCACACAATAGCTAGATTCTTTTATTACTTATTTATTTATTTATTTTGTCCCATTTGATGATGATGCACCAATTGTTGTCCAATTTTGCCCATTTTGACGCCGTTTTGTTCAATTTTTGCTCCAGAATTCAAATCTAAAAAAAAATTGAATCAAAATTAATTTTACAAACATATTTATTTTATATTAAAACACACAAAACACACTGAAAATAAGAACAAACTTCTACAATTTTAGGTCTTTTTGGTGTTGCACAAATATAATATTTAAGGCTCAGAAATATTTTTAAAAATTATTAGAAATATTATAAAACATATTTACAAACTTAAAACATACTATAAAGTGCATTAAGACTAAAAAAAATTACCACTAATTATTGTTGTGGTTTTAATCATTTACAAACTAAACACATATTTAACACAATGAAATGATTCTAAAAATTTTCAAAAATATTATTAAACATTAAACAAACTAAAAATGCATTTATAAATATATTTACATAGTAAGACACAAAAATATTTATTAACACAAAAATACTATTAATTAGATGATTTAATGAGAAATGTTAATACAAAATAATAATATTTAACCATAAAAATGTGTATTTTCACAGTTTTGTCACTATTCCATACAAAATAAACAATAATGCATCTACTAAAAATATTGTTTATGAAGAAATATTATCATTAGTACATCCAATCTTGTAATACACTATCGTCAAAACCAAATCTTGATTTCAGTTCTTCGGCAATGTCTTCACCATTCAGCTGCCACATGAATTTGAGGACATTTAGAGGTTGAGGTATTTGACATTTTTACAATTTAATGTTAATGATATATAAGAATATTGAAGAAATATTAATAATTTATAAAGACAGGGCCAAGACCATGACTTTTGCAGGGAATATTCCATCTTTGAATTAATATATAATTCTTAGGAAATTCGTTAATATGTATTTTTATTAATGATCCTTATCCTTTCATATTGATATGCTACAACTTTGGCATGCATCAGCAATATCTAAATTGCCATGTCTCCATTATTCCTTCTACAACTAGATTGATGGTTATTCTTTGTCCTATCATGCCCCGGAGTATGAGAGGTGACGTGGTAGATTAATTAAGTTAATTTAATAGAGATTTAAATAAAATTTAGGTTTTAGAATTAAATTTATTAACAAAAATGTGATAATTTTAAAAATCGTTTATTTAAAGCGAGCAATTATAATATTCAAACAAATAAAATAATAGAATAAAACAAGTGATAAGGAGATGATAAAATAATAAAAATAGAAGGTGAGGCGAGAATGGATCCCACTAACCCACATCTTGTGCACACATACAGTACTGACAAATATTACAATACAACCACAGTCTAAGATAAGAGTGAAAGTTAAGATTTTACATGCCTTGAATTATTGTAATACAACCTACCCAAATCTTTTATTGATCCCAAGTCCGGCCAGTGGACTCTTCTTCGATCCTAAGCTGATATCCACCTAAGGGGTAAGATTTTAAAACAAATAAAACGTGAGCGAAAGGCTCAGTAGGACTATAATTTGAAAATATTTAACTTTAAAAGAAATTTCATTAATCAAATAAATATGTAAAAAACGAAATAAGACAAACAAATAAATAGATAAAAATTTAATAAAAGCTTTCCTTACCAAAGTAAATTAAATGGGTCGACCAAAAAGAATACCATTTTCTTTTCCTGGGCAAACCATATTTAAATCACCACCGTAGTGACCTAGTTCGGTTTCGGGACCTGTCCCTAAGGTCGCGCACTACACGACCCGATCTCTAATATGGCATCATGCCCCAAAGTATATATATATATATATATATATATATTCATGATTATTAAAATCTCTTTTTACCAATTACAATCATTTACATTCATTATGAGGTTTATTATAAAACCCACCTCAATCTACTGTTTGTAAAAACATTTAATAAAATGCTCTTTCAATCAGTTATTGAAAACATTTGATAAAAATCCTTCCTTGGCCAAAAATCATTTTAAAATCAAGTTACCAAAGAAAAGGGGTAGAAGTCCTACCTCGATACTCGTGTCGGTGTCCCACACCGTAATCCCGGTCCGCTATACGTTAGTTCCACGGATTCACGTACAACCTTAAATGTATAATAGCTTAGCTTATCAGTATCTAACTCAAGATATCCTATGTTACTAAACTATCTCATGATATCCTAGTGTGCCATTTAAGTTTATAAAATCATTTTATAAAGTTAGAATTTCAATCAGGGTTCAAAACGATGAAAACGGGTGAAAAATCACAAAATTTCACCATGCCTGGTCGGCTTGCCGGTCCCCTTGGTTCGGCCGGCCAAACTGCACAGTTAAGCCTGCCGAAGCCAAGTCTGGTTGGCCAAACTTTCCCAGGTTTGGCCTGCTGAACACATGAATATGGCCTGTCGAACACGAAGTTCGGCTTGCCGATCTGGAAAAATTTTAGAATTTTTCAAACACGGCTCTCGGCCTCCTTGAGCCCAAATCTTCAATCCTAACCTATTTTCTCAATTCTCAGGCATGGGTAATGATCATAATTGATAGAAAAACATAGTAGATTATAATACTTTAAAACAAGTTTTAAACAAAATTTTTAAAAAAATCCAAAAATAGAAAAAAAATAGAGAAAAATGAAAAATCTTGATTTAAATCCGTTTTTGATAAAACAAAGCTTGTATTCTAGTTATTCTAAGTTCATCTAATCTAGTTTTAAGGTTTTCTAAGCTTAGAAAAGCTTAGATTTCAAAATACAATAAAAATTTGAAAATTTAAAAAAGTTTAGAAAATTGAAACTAACCTCGAATCAAAGTTTTAAATCGAGTTTGTAGTTGCTCAATCGTGTTCCCGAGCCTCCAATCCACTAACCCGAAGCTTGAAATTGAATTTTGTTTCAAAATTTTTGAGAGAAAGACAAACCAAGAGAGAGAGAGAGATAGAGTGCACGGGAGAGAGAGGAGAGAGATGAGAGGGTGAAGAGAGAGGGGAAAGCGAGAGATTTTATAAAGAGAAATAGAAGGTTGTTTTTAAAAATACCACGTCCCGCACGTGGTTTTCCAAAGTAGGATGTGCTGGTCATTTGATAAATTGTTTTGTTTTTAGTATTTAAAATAACAATTAAAAATAATTAAGAGTAATTAAAAATTAATAAAATAATAAAAATATCATAAGTTTAGAAATTTTACAAAATGATCAAATTAAGTTTAAAATATTCATTACGGCACACTAATTCACCATTTAACACACTAACAATACTTAATAAATTTTAAGGCATTACATGTCCTCATCCTTTGATACAGATACGAGGTTTTAACCGTCATAATTCATCTAAACCATCCATTAATAATCTCCCTTTTAGAGGTTAACAAAATAATAGATTTACGTTCATCGAAAGAAGCCACTAGAATCTTTATTCCAGGTACACTTTAATTTTGACATGTCATAAGTTGTTTGAACATGATTTTGTTGACTGTCGGTACTTTAAAACCATTTGAGTTAGGGATTTTTTTGTGTTCGTTTTGCTGTTTGAGTTGCTTGAATTTAAAAAGTTTAGAAGTACTTTTGGGGAAAATATGAAGTAGCATTAATTGTTAAGGATATTGATTGCAGATGTGAATTCTTGGTAATCCTATGAAGATTGAAGGTGTTGAGTTCAGTTCTTCGGCAATGGCTTCGCCATTCAGCTGCCAAGTAAATTTAAGGACATTATGGACCCTGAGCTACTTGATATTCTTACAATTAATGTTTTTCTTGAGAATTTATGAAGATTTGGATGTTGGATTATCTCTATACTAACATACGACAAAGCCCAAGGCTCTTGCACAGAATATTGCATCTTTTGATAAATATGCAATTCTTATGAAGTTTCTTAATATTCATTTTTATTAATGATCCTTATCCTTCGATACTGATCTACTACAACTTTATCATGTATTAGCAATATCTAAATTTATATGTTTCCATTATTTTTCTACAACGAGATTGATGATTTTTGCTCCTCGTTATCTTTTTGATACAGATGTGAGGTTTAGAATGTCATAATCCGTCTGAACAATCAACTAAAAGTCACCTTTTAGATGTCAACAACATAACAGATTTACGTTCGTTGAAAGAAGCTACTAGAATCTTCATTCCCGGTACATAAAGGTTGAATTGTCTTGTTGACCTTTTCTAAAGAATGTGGTGTTCTTTATCCATTTGTCGTTGTGCCTATCTCCATGTGCTAATTTTCATTTCATATGTTTTTTTATTAGTTTTTAACAGAGAAGAGGTTCGGCAGGGTCAAATTTTCTCTCATGATGAGAGCTGCAGGAAGCATGATCATGTTGTATATGGTGAACTGCGGAAAAATCAGATTCGAAGGTAAATGTTACAGGTGAAAATTGTGCAACATCTTCAAACCTTCCATGTGAGTATCTTGCGTTGTTTGAATTTGACGACCGATTTAAATCGGCATCACTACTCCTGGGAACAACAGCTTTCTCTTGACCTTTCAAAGAAACCTGCTCAAACTAATCTTCATCCAGAGGTATATTTACTAAATCAACCCCATCTAATACTGAAATATGTTTACTAATCACAGTTTCATCACGACCAGTAATATCAATATTCTCCTGCTGAGATGAACCAGTATTTCTATATGCACTACCAACTACTTCATGATCATTTGAATCCTTCGGGGAGATTTCATCAATCTCCTTTATTTCTCCTTCTTCCATTATTCAGAAGTCATTCAAATTACATGCAAAAAAGGCTACCTACAAAAAGATTAAAATAAGCCGGCTACACATAATCAGAACATTATTGGGGAACACGCCTTGCCAAACACATGAGCAATATATTAACCTAATTAAGTATGAGAAAAATTGAGATATTATTAAGAAACTCTTGCAGTTCGAAGTGTAATCTGTTTCTTGGTACTAAGTGTTGGAGGATTTTCTATCGAGTCGATAGAGTATTGACCCATGTCACTGCAAACCGTCGACCTCGATGATCGAGGGGATCACAAAACGAATAGATGAATAATAGCAAACGACTGAAACTAGAGAACTACTATAGCTCAAGAATAAAAGTCAAGCTTCATCTCGAGAAAAAAGTATATCGAGATGGAACTCGAGACAATCCGAACCAAGACGCTTTGCATGATCACGAGATGACCAATAAAAAGAGTGCATGTTCTTATGTGTCAAGGTACCACTTGTAGCCTGACATGTGTCCAATTTCCTATCCACCAAGAAGGGATAGGTGAGTATGCACAGATTATGAAGATAAAAACAGAGAAACGGAATGAAGAACGTTCCAATTAGGCCCTTAGCTTAAATGGAAAATCAGAAGAAACCCTAAGCCCAAAACAAATGTGACGCGTCTAAAATTTGATGATTATCTAAGCAATCATCAGATTAGGATATATCAAGTATAAATAGAATGTAAAACCCAGGAAGGGGAGCTTTCCTTCCATTTTTGGGCTCTTTTCTATTATTCTTTTCTTTCCCTATTCACAAAAAAGATCTCCCTTTGGCTGAGCTTCAGAGTACCTCTATAGGTTGACTCACGACACATCTAGCATGGAGGAGCTTCGAGGATCTCATTGGAGAGCAGCAGAGTAGATATAAGAAAATTGGTGTTTGGAAATTCACTCTAATGTCTAGAAATCTTGGTAGATTCTTTTGGTGCAATAATGCCATACCTTTTAATGGAGCTGCAATAATATAAATCAGAGATTTACTTTCTCCTTCTGATTATTAATTACGCATCATAGCTTTAGAATATTATCATAATTATGAGACTTGTTTCTAGAATGCTATCTTTGTGCAATTATTATCTCTTGTTACACATAAAATAGCAGATTAAATATCAAAGAAGTAGTTTATTTTTTATACATATTTTTCGGATTGAAATATAAATGTTAAACATTCTTGGTAGAATATTTATTGTGACTTCTTCTTGAGAGCAAGTATTGATATTTTCATTTTCCATCATGGCCAACATGGAAGACAAGACTGAGCAAAAGTTGCTTGTTTGTTGAGAAATGCCGATTTGAAGAGGATGCTAGATTCCTCCAGCAAGAAGTTGGAACAAATGATTAATGCCTTGATGTAACAACAACGGCTTTCATAGGTCCAAATGGAGGAGCAGTGTCATAAGAATGCTGAGTTAAGAGCAATTTTACAACAATTTCTCAGTGCCCAATCCGAGAACCACTGAGAGGAGATGGGCGAGAACGCGACTCCCTAAAGCAACAACAAGTCGATCAAGTAACGATCGAGCATGAGGCTCTTATTGGCTAAAAAAACCACTTAAACACACTTTATCGATGGGTCTCAATTAAATGTTGTGACCATTAGAGCCTATCAGATGTTCCGAGAAGAGATGAAGCATGATAAAGAAGAGCCGCGTCTGAAGGTAAAGAAAAATTTGAAGGACCTCGAGGTTTTAGCCTTGTTGGCGGCTGGGAGGATTACCCATTCTTCTTAATTTTGTCGAATTGATCCTAACTGAACCTTGACCTAAAAAGGTCAAAACTTTGAATTTCCAAATGTTTGCTGGCAAAGGTGATCCCATGCATCATGTTTTCCAGTACCAAAACATGATGATGATCCAAAGGGCTAGAGATGCTCTAATGTGCAAATTTTTTACTCACAAATCAAATATTTCTTTAGCTTAAATTTTTGAGAAAATCCTCAAGAATTTGTGTTATTTTGATAAACTTTGTATAATTTTGTAGAAATTAATGGATTTTATGGCATTTAAAAGTGAGCTTGGAACATTCTCTTAGGCAAACCAGCCATGGCTACACACCCACATAGCACTAGGCTCGCGACCACAGGCATCAACGGGCCAGGCTTTATGGCCTTGTTTTAGCACGCATTCTAGGTTGTAGATCTGAGTTTGTTGCATGGGTGCGCAGCCCTGCTCTGCTATGTCCCTATGCCCATGTGCCCTACACGGCCGCATGCACTATTGCATGGCCCATGCACCTATCGAGCTGAAATGTGCTTTGAGGGCTAATCTTGGCCCATTCTTCGATCTAACAGCTAGAATTTGGCCTAAAAGTAAGCTCAAAATAGCTTTTAAACCCTAAAAACCCTAGAGAAGGAGGGGGCACAATTTTCAAGGAGAATTTTAAAGGCATGCTTTTCTAGAGAGACAAGCTTAGAGGCTGATTTTTCTTGGAGATTTTTTTGAAGATTCTTAAAGGATTGATGTCTTGAAGACCATTTCCACTATAGTTTCCTCTTAATCCCTTCTTTAACTTGATTTTTATTTGGAATTTGTGTTTGTCGATTTGTCATGAACATGTTTACATTTATGAATTTCTCGATGATTTTAGTTATGGATTTGTCTATGCTTAGCTAGATTTTCACTCTAGGACTTGATATAGCTCTATTTAAACGATGTTTGGAAATTTTAGTTAATTATTAATATAGTTTCATTTCAATTCATTTATGTTTGTCTATGCTTAATGCTTCTCATTTGTTGGGAAATAAATTAGTTGATTCGATTTATGAATTTCAATAGTCAAGAGAGATTGACTCATTTATAGGTTTGGGAAACATAACCTTAGTTGTTGTTAAGTCTAAGAGGCCGAAAACACTTAGATAATTACTATAAAAGTTTGCTTAATGAATGCGTGGGTACACAAGTTGGACAGGGATATCAACTTGGATATTTATACATATTATCTCATTTGACAGTCAAAAGGTAATGAGGTTAATTTTTAGCAGTTGATTAATAAATTGATTGCAGCTAGGTAACAATTACTAAATAGGAAGAACATGGAAAAAACATAGTGAATTCAAAACCCTAGAGATTCCTTCATATGTTTTTTCCATTTTGTGAAATTGTCTATTTTGTTTATTGTTTTATCTATCGCCTTAATTAATCTTATTTGTTTAATTTTCTTATATTTCATGTAATTAATTCAAACTTGAATTTGCCTAAATAAAATTAAGTGCAAAAACCCCATCGTGCTTAGCATAAATTCTTAAAAACTCGATCTTTGTGAGACAATACTTGGACTTTTAGTCACTTTATCACTTAAATGACTCGTGCACTTGTAGAATTGTGAACACCGCCTCGACATTGTTTCGTCAGTTGCCAGTAAGAGTATTGACAACATTTTGAAGCTTTGTGAAGTCTTTTTCTCCCCATACATTTGCAACAGATAAGGCTAAGTGACTGTTGCATATTTATTTCGTATAACCCAAGGGGCCAATGAGTCACTTAAAGAATTCCTCACTCGTTTTACCGCCGATGTACAAATGATTGATAATTGTGATAAGATGATTGCGGCTCAGGTGTTTGCCAAGATCTCGATTCAAAATTCTGAATTTTATCTATATTTGTTGAGGGCACGGCCCTTCGATATCGTTATTTTTCTTTTTCTCTTGTTCACTTTCTCACTTGAATATGTTTAAAGAGGAAAAAAAAAATGAGCCATCGGCAGCTAAACAATTTAGAAGCATTAACATTCTTAGAGCCACATATGGCTTCTTGCAAAAACAAACAAATTTTCCATTCTAAACAACTTGATTTAGTAAAAAAGAAAAAAATTAAAGAACAAAGTTTAATCTATTAAATTTCTCTCAGCTATCTTAAAAAAAACAAAAACCAGAAAAATGTTCAATCAAGGTATCAAGACCCTGATGACAACGAAATTGAAGATGCCAAAATTATAATTCAACACCAACTCTTATCGGATGTGGGTAAGCAAACTTCAAAAGAATCAAAGCAAAATTTACAAAAAAAAAAAAAAAAAAAATCAAGTAAAAGCTCAAAAAATAAAAACAACAACTCTTCATGAATAATATTGAAAATTAAGGGTCACAATATTTTCCCATCAAGCTATTTAATCGGGGCTTCATGAATATTGAAAGCCTAACTAAGTCCACATCAGACCCATTAAATTTTTCTCAAACACAAGAGAGGAATTTCCTTTCATTCTTTTTTCACATTTTCTTTTATAACGAGGCAGAAGAAAACACGTGAAAAATTCCAGTCTTCAGACATGGAAGTCATAAAAAAAAGGACAAAAAAAAAAAAAAGTAAAGAAAGCAAGGAAAAATTAAACGGGTGTTGAAGCAAATAGCGGAAAAAGGATTGGAATAACTTTGTACGGTGGACAAAACATCCAGTGGTGGTAATGTCCTGCCAGGGAAACGGTGGTAGAAATTGTGGGGATCGGTGCTTTTTAAAACGTGTCGTTTTAACCGAATTGAATGTTATGAGAAATTAAATATTGTATTATGGACAACTAATATTTTTGAATATTTTTTATGTTCTCCATGATGCATATATATGTTGAGATATATATGTGTATATAAATATCATAATATTTCAATACTTATAAAAGTCTACAATCATGCATATGAAGTGTTCATTTTACAGAGAAATAATTATGTGTACTTAGTATAAATATTGGTTTACTATTAGTAGATAAAGCTGGACACTTTATCTTACTTAAGATTATAATATTGTCTATTCCTAACTTGGTAGAATAACCTTATCTGGCTTATAGTAATATTGTAATTTCTGAATAAAAACATCAATGTGTTTAGAACACATTAAATCTAGACTAAGATAATATTTAATTTTGTGTTATTCCGTAACAAAAAATTAGAATTTTTTTCATTAATATTTATGGATCATACCTTAATCCTGAAGTGATTGGTAGACTCATATCTATTTATTATGTCTTTTTATCATCAATGGAAGAGATATATAAATATGCGATCAAAAACTTAGTATATTGGAGGTATAGTAGTATAGGTTGCTGGAAATCTTTATCACAGATTTAGGATCTACAACTCCTACAAAATAAAAAGTTAAGATAATATTCCCATGAGTATTAATTCATAGACTTAAATGTAGAGATCTCGTCGTTTAATATGGGATATCAAATATTACCAAAATCTTTATTTATAATTGGTTCATAAAAAGGTTATCTATTAGAGAATTAATAGAACTCATAGACAAGAAAGTAATTAAGGAGGTTATACAAAAGATTATAAAGTTAACTCTAATTATGAATATTATTATGGAAAGTATTATTACATAGAAAATGATTATATCGATGGACAACCTTATTGTCAACATTTTGTGTTTAAGGTTCTATATAATACTATATATAATTTAAGATTGCAGCTTTGGTTTTTGATAGTGGGAGAAATTGGAAGTAACGATAATTATTAATTTAATTATGAGATAATTAAATTGTAAATAATTGTTAGAACTTAAATTATATGTCTATTGGATCTCTTCGCTAGCTCCATAATGTTCTTTTGAATGGATCAAGAAATATTTATTGGATTATTTCTAATCAATAAGGGTAGAATTAGAAATTGATACAGTGCACCATCTACACTATGTATGGCGTAATTGTACACTCTAAGAGTACACATGGCATGTTTTCATGATTTGTTGATTCAAACATATCTCATGATTTTATGAGATATGGTTTTTATCAACGTGTGATAAATATCTTTTTCAAAAGTTGAAATAGATTCTCCACATTAATTATTTATTTTATGAGATAATATAAATACTTAAGAAAATCCTCGAAGATATTTATTTTAAGAGTTAAAATAAATAATATCTTAGTTTGAAGGAAAATCGAATCTCGGATAGATACTAGATGGATACAAAATCATACTAAATTGCGTAGTTGGAACACGTGTGATTCTCCTGTTGGAGAGATGACAGATCACGCCAACCACCCTAGTGATGGGCATGATATTCTCAGGTAGAGAATCTTATTGGAGATTCTGTTTCAACCAACTAGTCCATGTATCTATAAATAGATCTCGGAGATCTTATTTTCAATAGACTTTTCTCTTACCTCCATCTAGTTTATTTTTATTGCTTTCCCCTGTAGAGCTTTAAAGAACCTTTGGCAAGAAGAAGTTGAAAGGAGATATATTAAGAAGATTTTTCAAGAAATTTCACTGGTGTCTATACACCAGTTGACCCGAAAGGAGGAGAATAGCAAACAAGATATGAACGTCTTGGAACGCTTGATCATCCAAAGCTATTGCCAAACTTGTAAGTTCATGTTTGTACAATTATTTGTATGTAGCATCATGGGAAGGATCTTGACAATTTAAGAAAAATTTTAAAACCATATTTCGTTGTGCTTTACATGATTTCTTAGGTTCAACCTAACAATTGATATTAAAGGCTACTCATGAATACGTTATATATAATACTTGTCTCCTCCAATCTCCTTTGTATACAGTGATGTATATATGTTTATTTGCATAATAATTGTATTTAGAGAGATGATACTCTAGGTTTCATATGTGATTATGAAATATGCATGAGATGTATGATTTTTGTTGTTGTTAATTTTTATGTTTATGTTAGTTATTAGTAATATCAATTGTTAATATTTATTTTAATTATACCAACTATGGTTCTTTTAGAGATTTGGTTATATTTTTGTTATCAGGTATATTTGCTAGAGGGACGGTCTATCATCGCTGTAATTCTTCTACTAGTTGTTTACTATTTTCATAGAATTATTTGTAAGCCACAAACGATATAGAATTTTTCTATATAATTCTTTCCAAAGATAGAGGCACTTGAAGTTTGAAGATGATGAAGAAATATCCAATATGTTTGATTTTAATTAATTCTAGAATTTTTAGCAATTATAAGGTTCCAATTTGATTTCTTGTTAGACAATTAATCAAATTAGAATTTTTGAGAAAAACCCTAGAGAAACCATCAGCCACACCTTGGGGGGAGTGGGAGGTTTGTCTATGCACGTAGGCATGGATCAAAGGTAAGTAGCGCACTTCTTACATGTAGCAGATGAACGTAGGGCTCAACCCAAGTTGAGCCCGCCACAAAACCAAGCCTAGTGTAGGTAATAGGCCTGCACACCTAGTGTGCTCCGGTCTAGCCCCACATAGCCATGGCCATGTTGTCATGACATCATCCCCCATTTCATCGCCACATATGGCAGCCATAATTTTTCCTACACCACATGTGCTTCAAATTTTAATGTGTTTAAAAATTGTTGAAAATTAATGTGTTTGAAAATTAAAATTGATACAAGATCAATTTTTGGCATTTTAAAAAAAATACTAATATTTTTCGAATTTGAAAGAGTTTCAAATTATCCAAATAAAATCTTGGAGACTTAAATTGGGTTATAAAAAGATTCTAAGATCTTAAAAAGACCATAAGCCTTGGTTTCATCCTTTTGAAGTGGGAAAAGTGAAATTGAATGCGAAGAGTCCAAGTTGCTTCACTAAGGTGAGAATTTGTGAACTATTTTTAAGTTTCTTTCTTTGGTTGCATAAACAGAATTTGGGACATGATATGAGGATGATTTCAATGCTATTCAAGGTTAGGAATCATAGAAGAATGATCTAATAAAAGGGATTTGATTTTTGGATTGAAAAGTTTTGGAATTGTGTAACTTTAGAGAATATGGGATTTGATTGTGATCTTATGGATACCCTAGACTCTTTGTTTTGTTTGCAGGTTGTTTATTTGTAGGTTGTTTTGATAAATTTTAAGCTTTCTGCGGTATTAAGAATTAAGGGGAAATGCTACACAAATTGTTAGAAAAATTTTTGAGCCATTTAAAAACTAGAAGCCCACTTTTGCCTTTAAAACTAACTAGTTTTGTCATGTTACAAATGTTCATATTTTTGGATTCTTTAAGGGACTTTTGGGATTAAGTTTTGTATTACAGCCCCCACATTATATGAATTTATGAGTTTTACTAAAATTGCTATTCTTGGAGATATTTTTATATGCTAAGTTCTTTACTTTTATTAGGAAATACATGGATGTGTTAGGGGATTCACATGTGCAATGTTTAGTTCTAGTTTTCCCCACCTTTCATCTTATTTAATATGGTTGCAACTATAAGGTTAGAAAGGACATGTTAGTGCGGACATAGTCTTTCTTTGTTTAAGGTTGATTTTAAACTTGAAATGAGCTCCTTAACACTTAAGTAACTAGTATATATTTATTGGTTTTTTAACGAAATATAAACACCTATTTTCAGAAAGATTGGACACAGGATCTGAAGAGGAAAACCCTGACAATAATTTTTACATTACTCTTTAATACGAGGTAAATAGAATTTCACATGCATCACCATAAATGTTGTACATGTTTGTATGTATGGTTATGATTTATGGAGCATAAGTAACAAAAGCATGTTTTGATTTTGAGCATTATGTTAGCATGCATTATATGTTAAAGACATGGCACCCAAAATGTTATTTAAAAGGTTGAAGCATATAGGAAGAAGTTTTATGAGGTTTTATGGGCTACTTGTGTCGGGATGGTATATTTAATTGAGTTTGTCTTGATGTAGGCTACTCCACTATATTGTCTCGATGGAGGCATAAATTTTTGAGATGCTGTCTCGATGGAGACCTATGGACCTTATTGTTATCTCAAAGGAGATTGTCCCAACGGGGACTTGCGGTGTGGGAAGCCACACAACGGCATTTATGGTCCAAAGGAATGGACAGAAGGAAACCTGTGACACCTGCCTAACATAATCACACTGCCAATACATATAATCAAGCTAGACGGCACCATAAATAACATATAATTTTTCAAGAAAATATGGGAATATTTAAACTTTTAAAAAACCTTGTAATTTACAAACAACTACATGTCTATACTTACAAAAGATGGGTCGATGAAAAATATTTACAATAATTTACATCTCAAAATGAATTGCCGCCAAAACCCTATTTATAACAATCCTATAGTAATTACAAGTACTAATATATAAAGTTCAAACTAAAGTGTGCCCATGTAAGTCAGCAATGTCCATATACATAGAGTCACAAGAATGGAGAGCATGCCAGTTGACCTTCAATTTAGCATTACTAATATGTTTCGTCGTCTGCATCATAGGACCAAAAAAAATGAGCTAATGCCCAGTAAGTAGAAACTAAACAATTCATTGTAGTGGCATCATGTATTGGCTCATAAAATTTTCATCGTACCTACCATATCATAAAATCGTTTAATGCACACATAGTTATGTACACCATGAGTCGCCCGCTTAGCCCAATTACAAGCATTCATGCATACTAACAAGCCTTCACCGTTCAATAATGCCTCAAGCTAACCCATGAGACAACGGTCTAAAAAATGGTCTCATGCACTCCCATGAAACCACTTGAGTCTCAAGCTACCCCATGGAACTTAGTTAAGGCCACTTACAAGCTAACTACATAGTGCACATACAAACAATCTCGTTCTCATAGTACTATGATTTTCTTTAGAAAACTATACATATGCCTTTATGTCATAAATGCAAGTGATACAGTAAATCATATATATTACAATAAAAATCTTGTGATGCAGTTGAAATGAATTTCTACTTACCTTATTTTTAAATGAAAGGTAACAAGTGGAGGGCATCAGTATCCTCATCAAGCAAGATGTGCTAGTATGCCTAATTTAATAATTCACAAGAATGAGATGAAATACTATTTCATGAATACAAATATTGTAACCACAAGTATAGTATGTATTATGTATTCAAAGCTATTACTACAAGCATAAAAGGCTAATCAACTCTGGGGCATTAAAACATGTAGCATACAATTATATTTCAAGTATGACTACTAACCAACAGCAGTTAAAAAAATATTCTAGTTACTTAATAGACTTAAGATTTATTTTCATGCATATATGTATGTGGCTCTAGGTAGCATAGATTCATATCATGATCAATAAAATTATAACTTATCTCCCCTATACCAGAAGAAAGAGCACTACTTTGATAATGAAATTCAACCTTGATAAAACAAATAATATAAGCATAAGAAAATCATAGCATTACTATCCCATACAAGGAGAATCCTTAGATGAGCAATCCAATAGATATAAGATTTAATATCATGAGAGAAACAAATAAAGATACAGATATCAAAGCAATCATACACCAACTAATCTTTTGCAAATCTAACTCCAAAAGAAATTACATGTATATAAAGGTATATCAAGGAGAATTTGGCAAAACTAATAATATATACAAGTATGTGCCCTTTAATCTTTTCAATTACATGGTGACTGAGAGTATGCTATATAAACATAATATACTAAATTCATACAAGTAAGCTTAAGAGAACATAATCATTTAAGTACCTCTAGTTTTAGTAAGCGGAGTGTTATTGATGGAGGAATTGTAAGTGCTTATGTGATAAGGTGGTATGGGGAGAGAATAAATGCTATGAGAGAGATATATATGATGTCCTAAAGGAATGGGCAAAGAGAGACTCTCATTGTCAGTGGTCTAATATTGTAAGATGATCAGACCATGATAAGCAAAAATAAAGCAAAGGCAGCTGAACTTTGTTATCTATGCCTTTTTTTTTCTTTTTGAAAGAAATACATATCACCAATGCTTACATAATCAACAATTGTATCAAATACAAAGTAAATAGATAAAATAGCAAAATTATTTAAACCATATGTCAGCAATTAACTCTAAACAAATTGTAATATGTTCAGTCTAGCACATTAAGCTTCTTAATATAGGACATCGAGCCTTCACACTGTGCCAAAATAACTCAAAAAGAAATTAGTAGAAAAATTAGACATCTTAGTAATAATTATAAATGCAATGCAAACATGTTATTATTGGCTAAGTTTATGTGTGAGAATTTAAGGGCACCATAATCCTCTACAACTTATAGAAATTTTGTCCCTAAAATTTACTCACTAAATAACTCTGGATGTTTACTTCTTAGTTCATCTTTGCTTTCCCAAGTGGCTTCTTCAACTACATGATTTGTCCAAAGAAGTTTCACCAATGGAATTTTCTTATTTCGTAATTCTTTCTCCTTTCTTCTAAAATCTGCATAGGTCTCTCTTTATATGATAAATCTTGTTGGGCTTCCAATTGATTATAGTTCAAATATGTGAAGGATTTGGCCTATATTTTCTTAGCATGGAAACATGGAATACATTATGCACGCCATATAATGACAGAGGAAGTGCCAGTCTGTAAGCCACATCTCCAATCTTCTCCAAAATCTCAAATGGCCCAATGAATCATGGACTCAACTTCCCTTTCTTTCCAAATCTCATCACACCCTTTATTGGCGCAATTTTCAGAAACGCCTTATCTCCTATAGAAAATTGTAGATCTCTTCACTTTCTATCTACATAACTCTTCTCTCTACTTTGGGCCATTTTCATTCTGTTGTGAATTTTCTCTACAACTTTTGTTGTTTTTGCATCAAATCTGGGCCCAAAAGCTTTCTTTCACCAACTTCATCCTAATGAACAAGTGATCTGCATTTTCTTCCATATAAAGCTTCATAAGGGGCCATTCCAATAGTTGATTGATAACTATTACTGTAAGCAAACTCTACTAGAGGTAAATATTTAGTCCATGATCCTAGATAATCCAATACATAGGCTCTAAGCATATCTTCCAATATCTGAATAGTTCTTTCAGATTGGCCATCACTTTAAGGATGAAATGTAGTGCTGAAAGCCAGTTTAGTACCCATTGCTTTATGAAGGCTCATCCAAAAAGTGGAAGTGAATCTAGGATCTTGGTCTGACATAATAGAAACTAGTATTCCATGAAGTCTAACAAACTCCTTGATGTATAATTTTGCATGTTTATCCATTGTATATGTAGACCGAAAAGGAATAAAATGTGCCGATATAGTGAACTTATCAATTATTACCTAAATAGAGTCCATACCTTCTTGGGTTCAAGCAAGCCACGTATAAAATCCATGGCAATATTTTCTCACATCCATTTAGGAATCAAAAGAGGTTTCAGTTTATTGGTAAGTCGTCGATGTTTGGCTTTAACTTATTAACAAGTACGGCACTTTGAGAGATATGAGGCTATTCTTGACTTAATTTGTGGCCACCAATAATGCTTCTTCAGATATCTATACATCTTCGTGCCTCTAGGATGCGAAGAATAAAGTGTGTTGTGAGCCTCCAATAAAACTTTCTAATGTTCTCATCATTTGGTACATAGAGTCTACTTCTATACTTAATCATTCCATCATCAGAAATCAAGAGATCTATCCTCTTTCCAGCCTCTATCTCATTTCTTAGGCGAATCAAATAAAGATCTTTAAGTTGACCATCCTTGATTTCTTCCAAAATTATTGGCTGTAAGGTTAAGGCTGATAGCCTTTCAATCAACCTTTTAGGCACAATTTCTAACTCAAACCTTTTTATATCCCATATCAAATGTTTCTGAATGACTGTCATAGTAGAAATGCTGGTAGAAGATTTTCTACTAAAAGCATCAACCACTACATTAGCTTTGCCTGGATGGTAATTGATCATACAGTTGTAGTGTGGCGTTCGGCCCAGGCGTACTCCCTCAAGCCTCCATAGGACCCACCTTGCGGGGCCCCCAGACTTGTGGCTCTTATTGGTAGACCATCCCCGTGCCGCCCACTCATCCGTACTGTCCCCTCTAGGGCCCTCTGGCCCCTCAAGGATTTATTTCGCGTCCCTCGGGTTCGAACCTCAAACCTCCCTTAAGAGGTTCTTATTTCCTTCTCGAGTACCAATTGAGCTAGCCATAAGTCCGAGGGCCCCACAAGGTGGGTCCTATGGAGGCTTGAGGGAGTACGCTCCGGCCGGACGCCACACATAGCATATTCAGAAAAGTGTGAGGAAAATTCATTCTTGCAGTTTGATGCCCACTCGTCTTTCCATTGGTGTGGAGGCTTGGATTGAAAGATAGTGGTGTCAAAGAGGAAAGCCAGGATACCCTGATAGTCTTCAAAAGGTTTGTAAAATCCTAAAGCTTTCTATTATTAATTAAAATTATATATCTATCCCGATGAACAAAGTTTTTAGAAAATTTTTGTTTGTCAACAATCCACCTCTTCCGCTGCGTTTCTGATTTTAATTCCAACAAGTGGTATCAAGCGGGTTATAGCATATATAATTTTAATTTAACATGATTTTATTTTGATAACATCATTTTTTTATGAATCTTTGTGGGCACTTTGCATCTTTGTAATTTTATTCATGTGATGAATGGTTATTTAATGAATGGATTTTTGGTCGTTAATTATATGGTTCTTTTGGATTGATAATTTTATTTTCTGTTTGATTAGATCAAATCTGTGTAAGCCCATAAGGGGGCATAGGCTTTTTGTAATTTATCATTATTATTATTATTTTTTCTCCTTTCCTTCACCTGCTATACGTGGAGCGACGAAGAAAAAGAAGTTCATTGGATCTTTTGGCCCAGTTGAGAACTTTGGGCCTATCAAATCTCAAAGGTAACCCAGCAATTGTTGCACAGTAAACCAGTTAATGAAGAGTACAACATTGGAGCAGGGAATTATGTATAACTTACAAGAAGACCTTTGTAATTTTATTTTATTTTATTTTTCTCTTATATTTTATGGGTTGTAATTTAATTATCCAAAAGGACCCGGTCAAAAATCCACTACTTATTTTCATGCTTTATTTTCATGAGATGATTGTGATAACATGTTCATGCATTATAACATGTCATCTAGGA
>CAMOHE010049728.1:0-41540 GCA_946598075.1 Artocarpus hirsutus | reverse complement strand
GATTTGGATTAATAATTCTGTCTTGACAAATCGATTCACTTTAGACAATCATTTGTATTGTATCTTAATCTTGAGATGAATAGTGGGCCCGTTGTCTTGACTTGTGTCTTTTGATGTACCAAAGGGTGACACCTACATTTTAATAGTGGTATGCATACCGGTATGTTGGAGGCATGACTCTTGATAGCGTAGATCTATTATTCATAGACATGGAATCTATAGCTCATCTTTAGGAGTAGTGATATCCTCTTATATGCGTTATCTTGTAATTGAAAAACTGGAATGCTCAAACCATTTGGATACATAGGTAGACATGGAATCTATAGCTCATCTTTAGGAGTAGTGATATCCTCTTATATGCGTTATCTTGTAATTGAAAAACTGGAATGCTCAAACCATTTGGATACATAGGTGTAACCGAATGGTATACCGTCTTTAGATGGTAAGTTTTTCGATGGTGAGATAATGAAACGTAAGATAAAAATAATCAGGAAGGTAAGGCAGAACTTGTCCTTAAGCCGATTATGGATAATCTTATGGGGATATGGTACACTATGATATGTCATAGAGACTTAACTATACGAGCTTCGTAATTCTATAGAGCTCGAGAGTGTAACTCCAAGCTTTTAGTGAAGTAGCGTTGGAGTTGATAATTATGAAATGTATATCTAGGATATTAAGTTTCATAATTATCGGGAGCTTGAACTATATAGGTCCATTTAGTCCCCTTTGCTAACTCACAAAATCCTGTAACGATATGGCATGCTTTTCTAATTATTGATGACTTATGTCAAATTTATTAGATTGGTTGAAATTTGAAAGAATCAAATAATTCATGTTTGTTTATCGGTTGAATTAATTTTGTCACAAGATTAAACTTGTTAAATTATTGGGATCGGATAATTCTTGTCTGTTTATCAATTGATTTAATTTTGAATAAATTATATAAAGATAAACTTGTAGAATTATTAGGAATCTATTTATTTTCCTAGAGATTATCTACATAAAGTTGTTTTAATTAGATAACTTCTCTATTAGGTTATTTGAATTGAAACTAGGACTTCATCCTATAGAATCTCGGTTGGAAAATAAAAGATTCGATGAGATTTTTTTTTGGCAGTTCGACATGCCGGTCTTAAAGTTTGGCCTGCCGATGGGGCAAGTTCGGCCTGCCTATGAGAAAGTTCGGCCTGCCTATGTACGAAATAAAAATCACGTGTTTTTACGTGGATTTTATCCGATATTGATCTGAATTTGATTCTGATTCGAATTTTTGAGACCTTATCTGATAAGGAATGACCCTAGACCCAACCTCTATAAATAGGGAGTGAGTCTCATGAGTTATTAAGATCGATTGAGAGATTAAGAGTGATACTCTGCTGGTGAGAATCTGAAACTCCTTGAGAGCTCTTGTTCACAAATCACGAACACTAGCTTTGGGTTCTTTCAATTGGTTGGAAGGAGAGTCACCTTGAGGAAGAGCTGTATGTGTGAGCCCACACTCACTCCGATCGTGGATAGAGAATAGGAAAGAAGACCAATTGGTTGAGGCTCTTCTGGAACGTTACTTCTCTACACAGATTTCGGGAGCTTTTCAGCGAATACAAGGTCAGTAAGATCAGGTTAATTTATACATATAGCGTGTCAAACTTGTGTTTTCAAAAATACTCTGATTTAAAATTTTTAAAATTCCACTGCGTATTATTTTTCCAACACTTTGCCATTTTGTTGCTCATCTAGAAGTGCCCACATCAAAGGCTATATACCCGGTATAAGCACGTAATCATTAAATCCTAACTTTTATTCTTACTTAACTTGACTTACTTACTTAAGCTATGATGTAGTGGAAATATGACAGTGCAAGATGGGATGGCAGGGTACCGCTTTGATACCACCTGTGACTACAACCCGCCTTTTTGGGCAGTAACTTAACTTTCTTAAACATAATTTTTTAAACATTAATTTTACTTACTTAGTAAGAAAAATACTGAAATAAATTATATTTTTGATGTCCTTTAAAACGTTTATAAAACCTGTTGCGACTTCTTTGCAATTTAAGTCAAGACTTTGCTTAACACTTGACTTTAAAATCATTTCAAATTGTTTCTTAAAACTTATTAAGAAATATTTACAAAATCATTGATTAAAACTTAACTTTATTAAATAGTGGAAAACCTTTTCTTCGCATAGCGGAAGCAAACTGTGATGGTATCCATACTCAAATCTTCGTATCAGTCATCCGCAGCACCCAACTCTTCTAGCATGTCCAACTAGTCACCCATAAAACTATCTACAGCATGAAGGAGCTTTTATGGACTTACGCTCAATAAGTTCAAACATAAACTCACAAATCATTTAAACATGCTTTAAAACTTTTCTCTTAAAACATGTTTCATAAATGCTTTTCATAAACATTTCTCAAAATGTTTTTCTTAAGCCTTTTTTTATTAAACATTTCTGTTTTAAACGTTTTTCATAAAGCATTTTTGAAACATTATTCTTAAAACACCATTTATAAACCTTTTCTTGTAAACATAAAAATGTTTTTCATAAACACTTAACATAAAACATTTCTTAAAATGTTTTTCATAAGCATTTAACATAAATACTTTATAATAAAGAATACAAGCAAATTCATAATGCATGATTCTAATTATGCTCAATTATGAACTTTAATTATGAGCATTTTATGAACATTTTATTAACTTAAACATTCCTATCTTTCTTAAGTTTTATCCTTGTTCCTTAACTTTCTTTATCTTATAAACTTTAGTGTTCGTACCAATATCTTTAATCATGAGATCATAAACATGATGCTTTCCTTGTGGAAGACTTGAGACCATCGAATATCAAGGTCATGTACCTCACATCTAGGAGGTCAAACTTTAACTTTACTTTCATTACCTCACAACAATGAAGTTGGTACGACACTTTCTTTTTATCTTTACGTTACCTTCTTATTAACTTTAGTGGGCATATCAAATACAATCACATGACATGCAAAAACACTTGCAAATCATTGCTTGTACTGTAAAACTTATTGCATAACAAATGCAATATAAAACTTATAATTTAAACTGTAAAACATTATGCATTAACAAAATGCAAATATACTTTAAACATAATTATTGTAAATACATTGCAAACTTTTACTTAATCTTTAAAACTTTATGCATATTTAATAAAATCATGCTTGAAACATAATAGTTGCAAATACATTACAAATCTTGATATAAATTTTAAAACCTTTTGCATAGCAAATGCAAACATACTTTAAAAATAACTTGTATAACAATTGCAAACACATTTGCAAACATATATATAAGCATTTGAAAACTATTTACTTCATGCTATAGGTGAGGTCTGAACTTACCCGGACTATGCTCTAGCATTCTCTATTCTGTTGCTTTTCTTTTCATTAGTTGGCCTCTTATGTCCTAATCAAATGACAACCGACTCATTAATTAACTTTCTTTTTATCAAGCTACTCGATTGATAATAAAACGTAAGCATTAAACATTTATTCCTTTTTCTTCATAACTTGGTTTACTATTAGTATACCCTTCTCTTTACTTAATTTTGTAACCCACTAGATTACCATTCTTTCTGCTTAGCTCGGCGAACCATCGGATTACCTCCTTCTTTACTTGACTTTGTAACCTACCGAGTTACCTTTGTTTTACTAGAACATCTTTTATTAAATTTTCTGTCTCATGTGATGGTTTTGTTACTAACATATTATGGAATATTTTTCATCTAAGAGCATTATACTAAATCGGAGTGTCTGACTCCGTTTAACCGTTCTCTCAAAAATGACAATTTTACCCTTAACGGGTTTTTCGTCAACTTCGTCACTCTATAAAACCTATTGCGTAACTTTAACATTTCATTCATTACATATTATAAAAAAATTCCCACAAAGGAGTATTTTTTCGATATCAAGCGTTTCGGGTCTGTTTTGGCCTTTTTTCATAAAATGACCATTTTGCCCTTAATCTCTTTTTCTTTTATTCTTTCCTTGCCTAAATTTTAAATTCTTTAAAACTTAGCATCTATAATTATTTACCACCTACAGTAGTGTAGGAAATCAACGTTCCCTAGTGAAAACCTAGTTTTCACACAATTTTACGGTTTGGGTCTAAAATACAAAAATATTTACATTTTTGCCCCCAAAACCAAAAATGACAACTTTATACCAAAATGTTCAGTTTTCACAATGAATAAAACTTACAAAGGCACTATGGTCGAATTTCAAACATTTCATAACACTTTCATTTCTTGAAATTTTGTGCCCAAAATTTCATAAAATTCATAACTTCTAAACTAGGCAGAATTTTGAAAACCTGTTTGCATTGTCCTAACAAATTCAATAAATTCTACAACTTTTGTGTTGTAACTTTTTTGAAATTCCAACGTTTAAGGGGACTTTTGGCTGATTTTCAAATCTGTCGAGAATATCTTTTTTCTTTGCAATTTAGTCCCTTTTAAAATTTTACCAAAACCCTTACTTTCTTCTTTCCATCATCATTACCATCGACATATAACATAAAATAACCATGCCATAATGTCCATTTACATGCCATAGACCAAAATTATTTCATCAAGCACATGGCATGTTAAAACATAAACTTTTGCTTAATTTCAAAGATTAAGATTTTAGAATTCTTAACAATAATTCCTCCAAGCTTTCAATTCTCCAATTGTGCAATTAAACTTGCTATATTCTTTTGTTATAAACCATGACAAAATGCCATTAAAACCCATCCGTAACTTTGAAAAAAAATTACTAAAACCCCTAAAAAAAAGTTTAGAAATTTACCTTTAAAGTTGCAAAACTTTGCACTAAAACATTAGAGCTTGCTTCAAGCATAATTTGGAGGCTTGAAAATCATCAAAATTTGAGTAAGAGTGGCCTTAGAGAGGGGCGGTTTGCTAAGGAAGAAATGGTGCATTTTTTTTCTTTCTTTCTTTCTTTCTTTCTTTCTCTTCCTTCTTTCCTTCCTTCCTTTGCACGTTTTGCTCCTTTCTCTTCTTTTTTTTCCTCCACTATGGAGACCAAATTGTGGTCTCTTATATTATGAAATCTTTCAAAAAATTTTTTCTTTTTCTTTTCTCTTTTTTTTAAATGATGAATCATCACCCTAATTAATTAGGGGTAAGTTGGCCACTTTTGGTTAGGCCACATTAGTGAATGTGGTGGCCCAATCAAAACTCTCAAAGTGTCACCTTGGTGGGTCCTACAAAACTTTTTACACAATCTAAGTTTATACTGATAGTATTTTTCCTATACTACTGGTATTCTTTTTCATACGATTTATGAGATTCCATAACCTCCCATACTTGTTTACATTCATCACATAATGTAATTCCAATATTATCTCACTTTGTGCAATCTAAATTTATACTGACAATATTCTTTCTATATTGTGGGTATATTTTTTATACTGCTACAGCATTCCTTATTCATCCATATTCTTCAAACAGTATTATTCCTGTACTAATTTAACTTAAACAGTCCAATTTTTGTATCGCTTAATCTTAAATAGTCAAATTCCTACACAGTATTACTTTTACAGTGTAATTTTTATGCTATATAACTTTATCAGTGTACTTTCTTACACTGTATTATTTTAATACTATATAATTTTTCATATTATTATATAGCATTTTTCCTTAAACTATATTTTTTATCTTACATAGTCTTTAACTTATTGCATTTTTAATGTATTAAAAATGCTTGTGTGTTACAATCTACCCTCCTTAACAATTTTCATCCTAAAAAATTAGAACCTTTATGGATAGTTCATTTCCTTATTCTCTTTTTCGTTCTTAGCATGCTTTCCTTTATTATTGCCCTCTTAATAAAAACTAAGTCTCCAACTTGAAACTTCATAAACTTTCATCATTTCATTGATATATTTCTTTGAATTATAACACCATACTTCCGCTACGCAACTCTGATCTTCCAACATTGGAGCACTATTTCTATTTATCTAAAGGTTCAACATTCTACTAATGAATGCTATTCTTGAAAATAGGGATAATTTTCACTCAAATCGCATCATGACTATAAAAAGATCACATCTAACCATAAATCCATAATTTTTCGATCCTATATTCATTCTACAATTAAATTTTTTGTAATTTTCCTCATAGCGTATAAATCTCCAGCTTGCATCCTCCAACCCGTGAGGTTTTCACTGATAGACTTGGCATCATTGTCTTGACCATGATTCCTATTCGAGTGGTTACGAGCTCATTCGCATGTCTCAGCTCAGCTACGAAATGCTTGAGCTAGAAAGAATCGTATAATTAGTCATTTAACATTTAGTTGCTCTTAGGCACGCTCGCTCCACAGAGCATCAAAAATCACTTTTGAATCTCCATTTTTTTGTTATCTTGATCTGCTCTGCTCGTCTACGTTTAGTCAATACCGAATGACTTCTAACAGAGCGAGATTTGCTCAAACGGACAACACCGTTATGCGCAAGAACATCATAATGTGTCACGAGCTCATCTTCTTATTCTTGAGCCGTTGGCCATCTATTGACCATCATTGACCATGTTTGGTCATTGTTGACTTGGCATCGCTGATGGACGATAACTGTCATCGACTTGCGGGGACATTATAGCACATAACATTACATCTATCCATAGACCTTTGCCATTTTGTTGCTCATCCAGAAGTGCCCACATCAAAGGCTATATACCCAGTATAAGCATGTAATCGTTAAATTCTAACTTTTCTTCTTACTTAACTTAACTTACTTACTTGAGATATGATGTAGCAAATATATGACAACACGAGATGGGATGGTAGGATAACGCTCTGATACCACCTATGACGACCTGCCTTTTCAGACAGTCACTTAACTTTCTTAAACATAATTTCTTAAACATTAATCTTACTTACTTAGTAAAAAAAATACTGAAATAAATTTTATTTTTGGCGTCCTTCAAAACGTTCATAAAACCTGTTGCAACTTCTTTGCAATTTAAGTCAAGACCTTGCTTAACACTTGACTTTAAAATCATTTCAAATTTTTTCTTAAAACTTATTAAGAAATATTTACTGAATCATTGATTAAAACTTAACTTTATAGGAAAATAAAACATTTCATAAATATATCGTAAAACTTTAAAAACATTTCTTAAAACTAGTGGGAAATCTTTTCTTTGTGTAGCAGAAGCAAACTATGATGGTATTCATACCCAAATCCTTGCATTTGTCCTCCATAACACCCAACTCTTTTAGTGGGTCCAACTGGTCACCCATAAAACTACCTACAGCATGAAGGAACTTTTATGAGCTTACGCTCAGTAAGTTCAAACATAAACTCACAAATCATTTAAACATACTTTAAAACTTTTCTCTTAAAATATGTTCATTAAATGCTTTTCATAAACATTTCTCGAAACGTTTTTCTTAAAATTTTTTTTTTATTAAACATTTCCCAAAAGTTTTACGTAAATGTTTTTCATAAAGCATTTCTAAAACATTTTTCTTAAAACATCATTTATAGACCTTTTCTTGTAAACATAAAAATGTTTCTCATAAACACTTAACTTAGAACATTTCTTAAAATGTTTTTTATAAGCATTTAACATAAATACTTTATAACAAGGAATACAAGCAAATTCATAATGCATGATTCTAATTATGCTCAATTATGAACTTCAATTATGAGCATTTCATGAACATTCTATTGACTTAAACATTCCTATCTTTCTTAACCTTTATCTTTGTTTCTTAACTTTCTTTATCTTATAAACTTTAGTGTCCGTATGAATATCTTTAATCATGAGATCATAAACATGATGCTTCCCTTGTCGAAGACTTGAGACTATTGAACATTGAGGTCCTGTACCTCACATCTAGGGGGTCAAACTTTAACTTTACTTTTATTACCTCACAACAAGGAGGCTAGTACGACACCTTTTTATTTATCTTTACGTTACCTTCTTATTAACTTTGGTGGGCATATCAAATGCAATCACATCACATGCAAACACACTTGCAAATCATTGCTTGTATTGTAAAACTTATTGCATAACAAATGCAATATAAAACTTATAATTTAAACTGTAAAACATTATGCATTAACAAAATGCAAATATACTTTAAACATAATTATTGCAAATACATTGCAAACTTTTACTTAATCTTTAAAACTTTATGCATATTTAATGCAATCATGCTTGAAACATAATAATTGCAAATACATTGCAAATCTTGATATAAATTTTAAAACCTTTTGTATAGTAAACGCAAACATACTTTAAAAATAACTTGCATAACAATTGCAAATACATTTGCAAACATATATATAAGCATTTGAAAACTATTTATTTCATGTTGTAGGTGTGGTCTAAACTTACCCAGACTATGCTCTAGCGTTCTCTATTCCGTTCTTTTTCCTTTCATTAGTCGGTCTCTTGTGTCTTGATCAAACGACAACCGACTCATTAATTTTCTTTTCATCAATCTACTCGATTGATAATAAAACGTAAACATTAAACATTTATTCCTTTTTCTTCATAACTTGGTTTACTATTAGTTTACGTGTCTCTTTACCTAATTTTGTAACCCATTGGGTTACCATTCTTTCTGCTTAGCTCGGCGACACATCGAGTTACCTCCTTCTTTACTTGACTTTTTAACCTACCAAGTTACATTTGTTTTACTAGAACATCCCTTATCAAATTTCCTGTCTCATGTGATAGTTTCATTACTTGACATATTACGGAATATTTTTCGTTCAAGAGTGTTATGCTAAATCAAAGTGTCTGACTCCGTTTAGTCGTTCTCTCAAAAATGACAATTTTACCCTTAATAGATTTTTCGTCAACTTCGTAATTCTATAAAACCCATTGCGTAACTTTAACATTTCATTACTTACACATTACGAAAAAATTCCCACTAAGGAGCATTTTTTCGATATCGAGCGTTATGGGACTGTTTTGGCCTTTGTTCATAAAATGACCATTTTGCCCTTGATCTCTTTTCCTTTCATTCTTTCCTAACCTAAACTTTAAATTCTTTAAAGCTTAGCATCTATAATTATTTACTATCTACAGTAGTGTAGGAAATCAATGTTCCCTAGTGAAAACTTAGTTTTCACACAATTTTACGATTTCAGCCCGAAATACAAAAATATTTACATTTTTGCCCCAGAACCAAAAATGACAACTTTATACCAAAATATTCAGTTTTTTCACAATGAATAAAACTTACAAAAGCACTATGGTTGAATTCCAAATATTTCATAACGTTTTCATTTCTTGAAATTTTGTGCCCAAAATTTCATAAAATTCGTAACTTCTAAACTGGGCAGAATTTTAGAAAAATGTCTTAAATGTCCTAACAGTTTTGGTGAATTCTACAACTTTTGTGTTGTAACTTTTTTGAAATTCTAACATTTAGGGGGAATTTTTGGCTGATTTTCAAATCTACCAAGAATACCTTTTTTCTTTGCAATTTAGTCATTTTTGAAATTTCACCAAAACCCTTACTTTCTTCTTTCCGTCATCATCACCATCGACATATAACATAAAATAACTATGCCATAATGTCTATTTACATGCCATAGACCAAAATCATTTCATCAAACACTTGGCATGCTAAAACATAAACTTTTGCTTAATTTCAAAGATTAAGATTTTAGAATTCTTACCAATAATTCCTCCAAGCTTTCAATCCTCCAATTGTGTAATTAAACTTGCTTAAATTCCTTTGTCATAAACCATTACAAAATTCCATTAAAACCCATCCATAACTTTAAAATAAATTACTAAAACCCCTAAAAAAAATTTTAGAAATTTACCTTCAAAGTTGCAAAACTTTGCACTAAAACATTAGATCTTGCTTCAAGCATGATTTGGAGGCTTGGAAATCATCAAAATTTGAGTAAGACTGGCCTTAGGGAGGGGCGGTTTGCTAAGGAAGAAATGGTGCATTTTTTTTCTTCCTTCCTTCCTTCCTTTATTTCTTTCTTTCTTTCTTTTCTTTCTTTCTTTCTTTCCTTCCTTCCTTTGCACATTTTTCTCCTTTCTCTTCTTTTTTTATCTTCCACTGTGGAGACCAAATTGTGGTCTCTTATATTATGAAATCATTCAATTTTTTTTTTCTTTTTCTTTTCTCTTTCTTTAAATGATGAATTATCAGCCTAATCAAAACTCTCAAAGTGTCCCCTTGGTGAGTCCCACAAAACATTTTACATAGTCTAAGTTTATATTGACAATATTTTTCCTATATTGTCGGTATTCTTTTCCATACAGTTCATGAGATTCCATAACCTCCCATACTTGTTTACATTCATCACATAATATAATTCCAATATTATCTCACTTTGTATAGTCTAAATTTCTATTGACAGTATTTTTTCTATACTGTCGGATATTTTTTATACTACTATAGCATCCTTATTCATCCATATTCTCCAAACAATATTATTCCTATTGATGGGGTATAATTCGAACAGGCTCAAATTGTCCACGGCCCCTAGCGGCCCAATAATGGTCATTGAACGAATCAAACGAGATCAGCTCAATCAAATCAACTATTTGTTAGGTCCGTTGGGATCGATTACTTATTTCAAGCTTTTTCGTCCATAGATGATCCGTGCTCTTTCAGGCCATTGGTCGTCCAGATCGATCTTCTCGATTCGACGGTTAATAGCACGTTCTAACGGTTAAAACATGTAAGGTCCTGGACCGAAACATAAGAAAGATGTGATTTCTACATCTACTCACTAACCGACACGTGTCCCACTATTATAGTTATTCACAAGGCACTACCCCACTCCGCTTAACGGTTGACGACTACGATTCTATCTTATACTCTATATATAGAGGGAAGGTAGCTTTGTTGAGAGATATATATAAAAAAAAAGCAGATGCTGAAACTCTGACAATTTATTCTCTTTGTAAACTTGCACTAATTGTTTTCATAGTGAACTAAAGTAGACGTAGCTCTTCATTAACAGAGTGAACCACTATAAATCTTGCGTGCACTTTTATTTCTGCATTATTTTGTTCATTTTACCTTAATCTTGCGTATATATCCGAGTGAACAGGTCCATTCAACGGTGATTTGAGGGCCCAAGTTTCTAATTATTTGATTCGGGATTTCAACAATTTGATTATAGATTCCCCATCTATACCTATTTTGCTTTAATTTAAACAGTTCAATTTTTGTATCGCTTAATCTTAAACAGTCAAATTCCTACACTGCATTACTTTTGTAATGTAATTTTTATACTATATAACTTTATCAGTAGACTTCCTTACACTGAATTATTTTAATACTATATAGTTTTTCATATTATTATATAGTATTTTTCCTTAAACTGTTTTTTTTGTCTCACATAATCCTTAACTTATTGTATTTTTAATGTATTAAAAATGTTTGGATGTTACATTAGACAGATAACAAGAATGAAGAAAAGTTCTTCATCCCAAGGCCCATTTTGCTCCTACGTTGAGATTAAAGGATGACTAAAAATTAATCAAGTGATCCTTAAAACACTTAATTCCTCCAACACCAACACGTTCATCCATTCCAGTATCATGGACTGGGTGAGGAAAATAGTGGTTTTGAATAAAAATATCCCTTTCCTGCAAGAGGATTTTTAGTCTCTTGTCTTCACCCAAGTAAGCAAGGTTATGTGTGTGTGTGTGTATATATTTATTTAAGTGTTAAATTAATATAATCTATAGCATCTTTTACAAAAGTTTTGAGAAAAATTTTTGTTATATGCATTCCACACCATAACCACGTTTATGCTATTTTTGTAAAAATTGTTTTCCAAAAACCTACAATTCATATTAGAACTGGCTATAGAATATATTAGTTTAAAGTGTTGATCATGAGATAGCCGTCTTCACATAAATATATATGTTTACTATTATGTATGTATGTGATAGGTAAGCACCTTGCATTAATATGTATGTTTATATCATTCTTATTCATGTGATGAAAGGTGAATATGTATGCACGGTGGATTTGGTTGTTAATTATATGGTTATGAGGATCTCTTTAATTATTATAATTTTATTAGAATAGATATTTGCCTATTATTAAGAGTTAGGAATTTTTTGTAATTTATTTTTCTATGATTTTATATTATTGTAATATCGAAGACGGAAGATTATTGATGTCCCAAAACCAGATAAAGACCCGAAGCATCAAAACTATTGACCATGAGATCATTGGAGGTCGATGGTTTTTCGAAACTATTGAAAAGAGGAGAAAGTTGGGGGTTTCACCTTTAGTGTCAAGCATCGGGCCTAGCATGTAGGCATGCTCCGTGCTTGCTGATAGTGAGCTCAGCGCCACAGCGCTAGAAATTGGTACTGCAGTGCCAGTTCGCTAGCCCAAAACCCTAGTGTAGGGCTTTAGACATGTTTCTTCTCTATTTTCTCCCCTTGTTCTAATTTTACCCCAGAAGGCAAATGACGACCATTCAAAGAGGATTACAACAAGACCCATGAAGATATTGAATAAGTAGATTAGGAATTGATTTTATTTTCAATATTTCAATTGTGTTGTAATTTAAATATCCAAGAAAGCGAGTCAAAACTATTTCAATTGCCCAATTGACTACTTTATTTATGTTGATGATTTATTATTGTCAATACATGATCATATGTCATATTAGTCCTAGTGTACCTACTCATATATTTTATGGCATGCCATACATACATGCGTATTTGTTTATGATATTAAATTGTTTTAATTAGAAATATGGTATATGCATTGTAAATTAATTTAACAAGATTAAATTATGTAATGGCAACAAATTTGAATTGTAAAATAGTATTATTATATGAAATTGAATTTAAGAGTTAAATTTTAGAATTTAACATATGTGGGGATATAAAATGTTTATATTACTAGAAATTGTAAACCATAAGATGATTTACAAATAAAATACATATTTGCAAAATATTAAGTGGGAGAGGGTCTTATGACATTATGACCCACTAGTCTCCATCGTTAGAATAACACTGTAAGATTCAAATGGTGTCTTAAGGTTGCATTGATTTCGTCCTCCCTACGATGTCCACAATACGTGGTTGTTCTTCCTAGCAATAGGATTTTAGGATATACCTCTAATTTGACCTACCCTATAACAGCACTTTAGAGTTAAGTCTTTGAAATCTAAAACAGTAGGTTACACTTATAAAGACATAATTAAAAGTTAATTACATTTTTTACCAAAATAACGGTAGTTAATAAATGTTAAAAATATAAGATATTTTGAATAACATTTATTGATTGAGAGTGTCTCGGTTTGATTTGTAAATAATCTAACCGACCCTACAACAGCACATTATTTATGGTAAATCGAATTATCATTTGGCTAAATTTAGGAAACATGTTTTATCTGTTTTCCATGTGCATCCATGCATCAAATTTACAATGCCTAAAACTCGTTTATTTGCTTATAATATTCATGCATGCAAATTGAATGTTTATTTATTTTTTTCCAACAATATGTTTAATCTTATTGTTAACATACTCGCACTTGAACAACTAGCTGGCGAGAACTATGTCAAATGGAAAAGTAACATGAACCTAATTCTCATCAATAACGACTATAAGTTCTTCCTTCTAGAGGAGTGTCCTCTAGTCCTAAAAGGAAATACTAGAGTAGCAGAATAAAAAGCCTATGCTCTTTGGTAGAAGACCAACCAGAAAGCAAAGTACTATCTGTTGGCGAGAATGTTTGAAGTTCTTCGTAAGAAGCATGAACATTTAGAGACTACTTATGAGATATTGCAATCATTGGATGGCATGTTTGGCCAACTTAAGAAGGAAGATCATCTTGATGCTATAAAGTTGTTCATGAACAACAAGATGAAGCCGAGCACTCCTGTTCGTATTCATGTGCTCAAAATGATCAACCATCCTTATGAGTCTAAGCTTAATAGAAAGTCTTAAGTCTCGCCCACTAGTAATGCAAGACCAATTATGTCATGAAAAACACACATATTGGGCTCACTCAATTGTTGAACAAGCTCCAGAAATATGAATCTATTCATTGTGCAAAAGATGATGAAGCAAACGTTACTGAAGCCAGTTCTTCCAGGAGCAACAAAAAGATAAACAAGAAAAAGCCCAAAAAGGCTAACAAGGGCAAAGAGACAGGCTCCAATACAAAGGGTAAGGGAAATTGCTTCCACTGTGATCAGTTAGGCCATTGGAAGAGAAACTACAAGAAATGTTGAGGAGCTGAAAAAGAAGAAAAATCAAAGTAAATGTGATTTACTAGTTTTAAAAACATGTGTTGTAGAGAATGAGGTCTCAACCTGAGTAGTAAACTCAGGAGCAACTAATCATGTTTGTCCTTATTTGTAGAGTTTTAATTCTTTAAGCAAGCTTGCCGATAGAGAGTACACAATAGTTGTGGGCAATAAAGCTAGGGTTTCAACTAAAACAGTTGCAAAAGTTAGACTTTAGTTTAGGAAAAATTATTTAGTCTTGAATAATGTTTATTTTATTCCTACATTAGAAAGAAATTTGATATCTGTCTCTAAAATAAATGAACAATTATTTAAAGTTTCTTTTCATGATGAAAGTGTTTCTATTTTAAAGAATGGTTTAAATATATGTTCTGGAAAACCAAATAATGGTTTACATTTTCTTAAACCCAGTCCCAAACCGCTGCTTAACACTAAAATTTTCAAAGTCGTTGAACCCGTGAATAAAAGATAAAAGATAAAAGATTTCTCATGATAATGATACATATTTATGGCATCTTAGACTTGAACATATTAACCTAAATAGGATTAAGAGCTTGGTAAAGGATGGTCTTTCGAAGGAACTACAAGGTAGAGAACTCCTAGTCTGTGAATCATGTTGGGAAGGTAAAATGACTAAGAGATCTTTCTCAACTAAAGGTAAAAGAGCCAAAGAACCTCTTGAATTGATACATACCAATGTATGCAGTCCTTTAAATGTCTAAACAAGAGGTGGCTATGAATATTTGGTTACATTATTAACGATTATTTTAGAAATGGCTATGCTTGCCTAATACAAAGGATATCCAAAACCTTAAAAATTTTGAGAAATTCTAAGGAAAAAGTTAAAAAGCAATTAGGAAAGAAAATTAAGGTGCTTTAATCGAAAAGGCGGTAAGTAGCTAGACATAGATTTCACAAGCCATTTGATGGAACGTGAAATAGTTTTCCAACTCACTGCACCCTAAAACAACACAATAGAATAGTGCTGCCAAAAGGAGAAATTAAACATTGCTTAACATGATGAGAACAATATTGAGTTATTCTTCTTTGCCTACATCTTTCTAGAGATACGCCCTGGGAATAGTAGTTTACGTTCTAAACTTGGTTCCTTCTAAGTCTATAATTAAGACGCCTCTAGAGTTGTGGAATGGCCGAAAACCTAGTTTAAGGCACATCCGCTTATGGGGTGTTTGATACATGTGATGAAGGCTAAGACTAGGAAGTTGAAACCTTGTTCTGAAGTCTGCAACTTTGTGGGCTATCCTAAAGGTACAAGAGAAGGGTTATTCTATAGTTCTCAAGACAAAACGTTGTTTGTGTCAACTAACACCACTTTTCTTGAGCATGTCTATATGAAGGACTTCAAACCATAGAGCAAAGTGGTTTTAGAATAGTTACTTGCCAATCACATCGGCCCATAGTCGATAAGAGTTATCGATGAGCCAACAAGAGTTGATGAACACCAAATCAAAGAGGCCACAACTTCTAGTTAGTTGCCTCTGATGCTTCGTTGTAGTGAGAGGAATATTAGATTACTTGCTCGCTATAAAAAAAAAAAAGCATAGCTAGTCACTGTGAGTGACATTGAGAAAGATCCATTAACTTACAAGTCAACAATGGAAGATTCTAACAAAGACAAGTGGCTAGAAGCCATGAAACTTGAAACGAAATCCATGTATTCTAACTCAATCTAGGAGCTTGTTGATCCTCCTAAATGGGTAAAACCCAATAGGTGTAAATAGATCTACAATAGAAAGAGAGGAGTAGATGGGAAAGGGAGACTTTTAAAGCTAGGCTGGTAGCCAAGGGCTATACCCAAAAAGAGGGAGTTAACTATGAAGAGACTTTTTCCCCGGTTGCTATGCTTAAGTGCATTTGGATACTCTTATCCATTGCTATGTATTTTGATCATGAGATTTGATATATGGATGTCAAGATGGTGTTTTTAAATGACTATCTTGGGAAAAGTGTCTATATTGTGCAACGAGATGGTTTCATTGCTAAAGGCCAAGAGTAGAAAGTCTATAAGCTATAGAAGTCCATTTCTAGGCTGAAATAGGCTTCTAGATCATGAAACATCAGGTTTGACGAGGCCATTAAGTCTTATGGTTTTGAACAAAACCAAGATGTACATGTGTCTACAAATATATAAGAGAAAAGAATGAAAAAAAGGTAGTATTCTTAGTACTTTTTGTTGATGACATCTGGCTCATTAGGAATGACAAGGAATCAATGTCACAAGTAAAGGAAAGGTTAGCCAGCCAATTCCAATGAAAGCTTTGGGAGAGGCATGCTATGTTCTTGGAATCCAACTTATAAGGAATCATAAGAAAAGACTATTGGCATTTCTCAAGCTATGTACGTAGACAAGGTGCATGTCAAGTACAAGATGTACAACTCTGATAAAGGGAATTTGCCTCATAGGCATAACATCCATCTCTCTAAAAAGCAGTGTGTAAAAACTCCTCATGAGGAAGAGAACATGAGATGTTTCCCTTATTCATCGGCAGTTGAAAGCCTAATATATGCTATGAAGTGCACTAGCCTAACATCTACTATACGGTGGCAATAGTAAGTAAGTTTCAGTCAAATCCAGGATTTGATCATTAAAAGGCTATGAAGTGCACTCTTAAGTATCTTTAGAGAATGGGAAACAATGTGCTTATGTATACTAATGAAGATTTGTTAGTCAACGGATACACAAATTCCAATTTTCAATTGGATTAGGATGATCAAAAGTCGATCTCAAGTTCTGTATTCACTCTTGGTAGCGAGGCCATTGTCTGGAGGAGTATGAAATAAAATTATGTTTCTAACTCAACAATTTAGGTTGAATATGTGGCTACTTGTGAAGTGTCATTGGAAGTAGTCTAGCTCTATATGTTCTTAACTGATTTGGAAGTTGTTCTAGAAATGGATAAGCCGATTAAGCTATACCGTGACAACAGTGGTAGAATTGTAATATCAAAGAACCCAGAAACCACCATAGTACAAAGCATATAGAGAAGAGGTATTATCTGGTTCGGGATATAGCCGACATAGGTGACATGACCATACTGAAGATCACATCGGAAGACAACCTAGCAGATCCGTTCACGAAGACCTTGCTGATCAAATTTTTTGAGAAGTATTTGAAGGGTTTTGGATGAAAAGACATTTCTCATTTGCTTTAGGGCAAGTGGAAGATTGTTAAGATAGATGCCTTTAAAGGATATGACGCTTTGTAAATGTCATATTTATAAATAAATAAAGTAAATCTATTTGTTATATTTACGTGTATGTACTTTTGAATACTTTATAAATGTCATCAAAATTTCATAATTATCTATGTAACCTTAAATATTGTATATAAGTGTTATATATAGAGGATAATATTTAAGGATGATAGTTAAAATGGTTAGTAACATATAGTTAATTATTACAATTAATTATTTAGTTAAAGTATGAAATCTTTAATTGAGAGTTACTAGTACGGGTTATTTCCATTAAGAATGTAATGGTCTTATTCAAATCGTTAATATAGTGAGTCATGAAATGAATGCACCATACATAATGAGATTATGTAAGACTAGGACATGATGTGATATGAACAGCTAATAATTTTTGTTAAATATAGTAAGTTCTAATGATATTGACCGATGGTCATGTATGAAATGATCTTAATCTTGAGTTTTAGAAGAAACCTATTCATGGAATTGTGTCTTGTGTCTTTTTTTTTTTACTCAGTATGGATTCAAATATCTAATCATGTCCCTTGTATTTTAGATGTATAATGAAGTAAGTAGCCATAAAATTACAATAAGGAATCCATTCTTTCTCTAACGAGAAGCAGACAAATAATTCTCTTGAGTATTAATTCAAATCTTAAATAATATGAGAGCTCAATACGTGATTAAGTTTATGACTTTATTATTCATTAAAAAATCAATAGTACTCAAGGATAAAGAAGTAATTAAAAAGGTTAACGAATTTCATCATACATCAATTATGAATTATTTATAGAGGATCAACTTATATGCAATTACTGTATCAATTAGATAACTCTAAGAAATGAGTAATTATATATTTATAATTTCAAGAATACAATCCAAGTATTTATTAGGGTAATATTGGAATTAATAAAAGAGTAATATATAAATTAAAGAGTTTAATTAATATATTAGTTTTATTGGAGCTTAAAATTATGGGTCCTCTAGTCCCTGCCATCCTTGAAACACTGTTTGGACAAGTAAAATTATTTGGTTAATTGATTAATTTAGAATTATGAAATTCTAAATTAAATTGTAATTATTAAATAATAAGATTATTTAATAATAAAATAATTAATTTTAAAAGATACACAGTAGGTAGGACTTACTGTGTATGGCACACACAGTGGGAAGGTCCGATTGTGTGTCACGCCAACTGCTAGAGGAATTATTCCTTGTGAAGTCTAAAGCTTGATTACCAAATTTACATATTTAGAATTTTCATCTTTGGATAAATGTGATTTAATTGAACTATGGAAAAAATTTGGAAACAACTGAGATTAAGTAACAAGAAGATTTTCTCTCTCTATTCTCCATAATTGGCGCCACACACAGATATGGTATCTAGGTATATGACGCCTAACACAGTAAAAGGAAAGAGAAAATATTCTTTTTTTGTTTTAATTAAATATTTGATATTTAAATTAAAATAGAGAAAATGTCTAGAATTAATTAACTCTTCCATTCTCTATAAATGGAGCCCTCTTCTATTTAAAAGATTGACACTTGTGAGTCTTAGAGATACTAAGAGTACTCTGCCAAAATCCCCTTATATAAGCGTGTTAGAGAAAAAAAAAGAGTGACGAAAAGTTCTTTATATTAAGACTCGTTTTACTCATACGTTGAGATTAACGGGTAACTAAAAATTAGTCGAGTGATCTTTAAAACCCCAAATTTCTCCAACGTCCACACATTCATCTATTCCGATATCGCGGACTAGATAAGAAAGATTTTGGTTTTGAATAGAGAACGTCCCTTTCCTAATAGAAGATTTTAGTCTCTTGTCTTCATTCGGTACTAGTAAGGTTTTCTATATATTTATTTAATCGTTAAATTAACATAATCTATAGTATGTTTTAGAAAGTTTTGAGAATAATTTTTGTTATACGCGTTCCGCATCATAACTATCTTTTTGCT
Source organism: Artocarpus hirsutus (assembly GCA_946598075.1). Classification (NCBI taxonomy): domain Eukaryota; kingdom Viridiplantae; phylum Streptophyta; class Magnoliopsida; order Rosales; family Moraceae; genus Artocarpus; species Artocarpus hirsutus. The sequence continues at coordinate 22,128 of CAMOHE010049728.1, read as the reverse complement.
ATTTTTATGAAAATCATTTTCCAAAACCTACATTGATAAATGTAATCTAAGACATATAACGTTGATAATATATTTAGCTTATGTTTGGAACTTCAATTGTAATTGATGTTTTAAATTTAAGAACTATAATATGTGAGAACTTTACATTGTAATAATTTTTTTTTTAATTATAGCTATTTAGATATTTACACTTTTTGCAATTATAACTATTGATTTAGAACTGAAATTTCAAACACATCTTTAAACTTTAAACAAATGAATATTATACAAATATACAAATAATGTAATATTTGTGAACGAAGAATGTTATATATGCTCCACTAGTTAGACGTCTAACCGAAGACTATTCCTATTCATATTTTATAAATGATTTTTAATTTTATTTGTTGTGCAATTTGTAAATGATCTTTAGAATTGAATTTTTATTTTTATTTTTTCATTTGTGCTTATTTTTTGATCACGGACCCGTCAGGTCATGGCCCAAAACCTATCTATCTATTAGAGAGAGAGAGAAAGAGATTAGCCAAAGCCTATCCTGCCAACTTTCCCCTCAAAACCTCCGTCGGTTCCTGCCACCTTCCACACTTACGGAAAACATTCCTTCTCGAATTCACCGGAAGTTTCTGGAATTTTTCAAAGGACAAGTTTGTCCAATCTTATGCTTGCGGATTAAGTAAGTCAAGGTCACGACTGTCCTTTCCCCTTATGGCTGACCTTCTAACCCTAACTTCTTCTTCCACTTTTTCTTTGTATATAAACCCACTCCAACAATTTATTCTTAACTTACCCATCTTCAATTCTTTCTTGAAATTTCAACTATTGTTTGGTTGTTAGTTTGGTTGATTGATTTGCGGCAATGGAGAGAGGTGGCGGTGCATACAGAGGCAGAGGACGCGGCTATGGCGGAGGAGGAGGAGGGAGAGGACGAGGTGGTGACTATGAGGGAGGCGAAGGTAGAGGCGGAGGAGGTGGAGGAAGAGGTGGTGGCTATGGCGGAGGAGGACGAGGTGGTGGCTATGGCGGAGGAGGAGGAGGAGGAAGAGGACGAGGTGGTGACTATGAGGGAGGCGAAGGTAGAGGCGGAGGAGGTGGAGGAAGAGGTGGTGGCTATGGCGGAGGAGGACGGGGTGGTGGCTATGGCGGAAGAGGCGGTGGCTACTGCGGAGGTGGAGGTGGAGGACGGAGTGGTGGCTATGGCAGAGGAAGCGGCCGCGGCGGCGGTGATCGTTATTACGGCGGCAGCGGCGACAATCGGTACGAGAATCCGACGGAGAGGTCTTCGTGGAGGAACAACGGCGGCGGAGGTGCAGCCCAATCGGACGTGAGAGATTCTGGTCCCGCAGAGGGGCGGATCGTCCCTGGCGAAGGATCGAGCAGAGATTCTGGCCGTAGCGGTGGGAGAGGAGGCGGTGCTTGGGGAACTCCGCTAAAAGAATGGCAAACAATCCCTTCTGCTTCGAGTCAGCCTGCTCCGACTGAGACCAAGAAGGATTCTGCAGGTAAAGATCTGTTCTCTTGATTTGAATCTCTCTGTTTGATATGGCGTCATGGACCAAATTGGCGACAGGGTTTTTTTCACTATAAAGTTGTGATCAGACTTAAATGTTTGGAGAGTGAAATTGAATTGATCGAGTAAATCTGCGTGTTTTTGTTTATTATTTTTTTTCCTTTTAATTTTTAAGCTGGTTTTTGGATTTAATTAAATTTATGGGAGCTTTTCTTATGTTTATTCAATACTATGTTGAAGATTTGCACGTAATTAGGCAAGTTATAGTTGTGGTTATTGAAGCTTTTGGAATTGATCTATTGATTTAGCTTTATGATTTGCACAGATCCTCTCATTCCTGTGATGAAAACGTTGGGCGTTTCTGATCAGAAGTCTCCAGTACGACGACCTGATAAGGGTGGTTCTAATTCTATCCGAAGTGTTCGACTTCTTGTTAATCATTTTCCTGTAAACTACAAAGCCGATAGTGTCATAATGCACTATGATGTTGAGATCAAAGCTGAGAGACCTAAGCATGGTCGGCCTGCGAGAATAACTAAGTCTGATCTTTCTATGATTAGAGACAAATTATTCTCTGATAGACCTTCCGAATTTCCCTTGTCATTAACTGCATATGATGGTGAGAAGAACATATTCAGTGCAGTGAGATTGCCAGTAGGAATTTTCAAAGTGGATCTATCTGATGGAGATGACACTAAGATCCGTTCTTTCCAGATCACTATAAAGCTTGTAAATGAGCTCGAGCTAAGTAAGTTAAATGAATACTTAAGTGGATGTCACACACAAATCCCTCGTGATATTCTACAAGGGATGGATGTGGTAATGAAGGAGAATCCGACAAGGAGAATGATTTCTGCCGGCCGAAATTTTTATTTTAGAGAACCTGATCCGAGAGATGATCTTGGTTATGGAATTTCTGCTTTCAGAGGATTTCAGCATAGTTTAAAGCCTACTTTGCAGGGTTTAAGCTTGTGTTTGGACTACTCTGTTTTGGCATTTCGTAAGCGTATGCCAGTTCTGGATTTCCTTAGAGAGCACATCAATTGTTTCAACCTAAGCGAGTTTTGGAAGTCTAGAAAAGAAGTTGTGAATGCACTGAGAGGACTAAAAGTTTGCGTGACTCACCGCAGGAACAAGCAAAAGTTCATTGTGAGGGGGTTAACTAAGGAGAATACTCGTGATTGTGCATTTCGTATTGAAGATCCAGATGGCCAAAATCCATCGAGAGAAGTTTTTCTAGTGGACTATTTCAGAGAGAAATATGGCAGGAATATTGTGCACGTGGACATTCCTTGCTTGGATTTAGGGAAAAGCAATAAAAAGAATTATGTACCAATGGAGTTTTGTGAAATTGTTGAGGGGCAAAGGTTTCCTAAGGAGGAGTTGGACAGAGACACAGCAAACTATCTGAAGAGATTGTCGCTGCCTCATCCATGTGATAGAGCGGAGAAGATCCAGGAGATGATACGGTCCGTAGATGGACCTTGTGGGTACGTGAAATTTGTTTAATTCCTTTCTATGCGTCTCATTTTTATTATTTTAATCTTTTTTCCAATTCAGCCATCACTTTGAACTATTGAAGAATTCGATCTGGAAAACTATAGTGGGATTTGGGGTGAATGAGGGTGCTTTCTTGTCCAAACAAGTGATTTGTTTTCAATTTTGGTTGAAATTTACTCTAGTATAGATGTTATACCCATTTATGCCTAGTAGAATGTCTACTTTTTTGAGTGATTTTTGACCTTTTTTCTTTGTGCTTGTAAGTTGATCAATTTAGTCGTTTGTAGCCTAGCTTTTATGTAGCTAACATATGAAAATCTTGGCCCTGTAGACTGGAACCACACTAGTGTTTTGTAATGGGTTAGCAATTCTTATTGTTTGTTTTTGAGTATTTTTCCAAGTATTAATTGGCGGGAGATGTATGTTTTAAGTTGTTTCTATGTAATGTAAATGCAACACATATATTAAAACTAGGCAAATTTTGAGTTTCTCTGTCGAGAATGTGGTGACAATGGCACCTGTAGGAATCTGACATGTCCTTAAATATTGTACATCTAGTAAATGTTACAGAAAAATCTTGCATCAATTTGGAATTCAAATGGTTTTGTGGATGTAGATGAAGTCATCTTAGAAAACATAGATATGGTAGATCTTGTAAATATGTTGAGAGTATAAGTGAGTTTAATTGATCTTGTTTTTTGTTTTTATTTTATCGTTTTGACAGGGGGGGTATTGCCGAAAATTTTGGAATTGATGTCAAGACGGACATGACTGCTGTGGAAGGTCGAGTGATTGGGCCACCTGAGTTGAAGCTAGGTGCTCCTGATGGTAAATTGGTTACTGTAAGAGTTGACAGAGAGAAATGTCACTGGAATCTAGTTGGAAAGCTTGTGGTGCGGGGAAAACCTATTGAAAGGTGGGCTGTGCTTGACTTCCGCCAAAACAACCGACGCTTGGATCGACGCCACAGCAATTTCAATCTAGATCCTGATGCATTCATTCCAAAGCTTATCGACCGCTGCAAAAATTTGGGAATTAGAATGGAGGAGCCTCTATTCTATGAACCAACTTCAATGGAGAAACTCTCCAGTGTTGATATGCTTCATGAACTTCTTGAAGGCATAAGTGAACGAGCTTGTAAGAATACTGAAGGCCGCCGCTTACAACTTCTTGTTTGTGCGATGACCGAGAGGCATCCTGGTTACAAGTATCTTAAGTGGATCTCTGAAACAAAAATTGGTATTGTGACACAGTGTTGTTTGTCTAGTTTTGCAAACAAAGCAACTGACCAGTATCTTGCAAATCTTGCTCTGAAGATCAATGCGAAGCTTGGTGGCAGTAATGTTGAGCTGAATCGGCTCCCCATCTCTGCTGGTACAGGCCATGTGATGTTTGTGGGGGCTGATGTCAACCATCCAGCCCCTAAGAATGTGACAAGCCCTTCAATTGCAGCTGTTGTTTCTACCGTAAATTGGCCATCTGCAAATCGCTATGCTGCACGGGTTCGTGCTCAAAGTCACCGATGTGAGAAGATTGTGGAATTTGGGTATATGTGTTTGGAGCTTATTGAAACTTATGCTCGACTGAACAAGGTCAGACCAGAGAAAATTATCATCTTCCGAGATGGAGTTAGCGAGGGCCAGTTTGACATGGTTCTCAATGAAGAGTTTCTTGATTTGAAAAGGGCACTTGACGCTATTAACTACTCTCCACGCATCACTCTTATTGTTGCCCAGAAGCGCCATCAAACACGTTTGTTTCCTCAACGTAACCAGGACGCATGTTCCACTGGCAATGTGCCTCCTGGCACTGTTGTCGATACAAGAGTTGTTCACCCAATTGATTTTGATTTCTATCTGTGCAGTCACTATGGAAGCCTTGGAACAAGCAAGCCAACACATTACCATGTCTTGTACGATGAGCTCAAGTTTACTTCTGACCAGTGGCAGAAGCTCATATATGACATGTGCTTTACTTTGGCTCGCTGCACGAAGCCTGTCTCTTTGGTCCCACCAGTGTACTACGCCGACCTTGCTGCTTACAGAGGGAGGCTGTATTATGAGGCGCTGATTGAGGGACAGTCTCCACCTTCAGCAGGATCATCCTCTTCTTCAATGTTGGGTTTGTCATCGCCTCCAGTGGTGTCTTTTGATGGAAGGGTCTTTAAATTGCACGTGGACCTGGAGAACGAAATGTTTTTCGTTTGACTGGATGCAGCATTGGTGCTGGTATCTTCTTCTCTTTTTGACGAGGGAGAAGACAAAAGGAGTGAGGAGAGGATAGTTACAAGAAAGCTAGTTACTAGTCAAAAACATCAGGGTGCAGATCCAACCTTCTTTCCTTTGGATACACACCAATGAAGGCGAGTTTGTGCGTGAATCTAATGGGTTTTTGAGTCAATAATGCATGGTCTTCCCCTCTTTTTCATGGCTTGTAGGTGCATGCCATGGAAATACGAGTAAAGTCATGCTTCCAGTAGGTTCTGTTAAAACTACTTCTGTTTCTTCCGTTGTTATCTTTGTTACTTTTGTGCACGTGGGTGTTTTTATTTTGTTTTATTTGTTCCCTGTTTTTCTTTGTTTATGATGTGCTAGTTTGTTTGGTTTCCGCACGTTTATGCAGTTGAAAGTATCTCCAATGCGTAACCTATGTATTGGATCAGATCCTTGTTCTCTTATAACGTTATATTGCAATTTGAAACTCTGGGATTGTGTCAAGTATTTGCTTATATTTTACCTGTCTCCTTGTCCCCCTTCTTTTTTTCATCTGCCTTGACAATTTGTTCCTTATGAACTTCTCGTGATTGAATTCCTCTTATGGTTTTCGTGATAATGTGAAAGCTAATTTCTCTAGTTTATGTGGATTACGCGTGTTTGACATTTCGCACTATTTTTTATTAAAAAATAATAATAATAATGAAAGGAGGTTACAATACGATCTTCTCGCCAAACCCCACCATCATATTACTGTGCAAGCTTCCGCTTAATTGTCCTATTTTCTATTGAGAAAGAGATTCTAATTCAAATAGGATAACAAATTGAATTTCAATTAATGGGATTAATTGGTTTGACTTTGACATAAAGAACCAGAAGTTATTTAGTAGATGGGGAAGTTATTTAGTTGATAGGATGTACTACGTCATCATGCATACGTGGTACACTTTTTTAAAAAAAACCCACAATGGTTTGTTTACGTTAATTTTATATAATCTTATTTCTCCTAAATTTACATAGATTGTTGAGTCAAAACTATCATGAATACTCTACTAAATTTTTAAATTAACAAACTTCAATAATAGTGTTTATTAACTGCAATAATAGTATTTTTCATGTGCTAATGTTTTGCATTTTAATTAACTTGGGCAAGTTGGACACTTGATTTCTGTGTCCCGGAATAAATGCAGGTCAATTTCGTGTTCTATTTCTTATGAGCAGATTATATTCGCATTACTTTTTTTTTTTTATAATTAAATGTTCTTGTATTTCGCAATATTAGTTTAGGTGCGTGTGTACAATGCCTGTAATGAGTTGAGGTTAAAATTTTTATTTACCATTGAAATTTTTATTTACCAAGAAATTCAAGGAGAATATACAAAAAGAGCAGTCTAAAAATACATTAAACATAACAAACTATAAGATAAAAAAGAAATGAAAAGAGTTCGAAACTTAAAAAGGAAACGAGGAAAAGTAATTTGGATATCTCTGGCCTTTTTGATATTTGAAGCCATTAATTATTTGGACTACTCCATGAACAATAATTACATAACCATTATTTTACATATTCTGGATCTAGGTTACATGCAATGCACATACTAGGTTGTAATTTTTATAACGTTAATAGGTTTAGAGATAATTTCCAAACCATTTACCCATCTAGACTACTTCACATGAGCAATATATATATATGTCTGAGGTACGTGCCCTGCAAATAAAGTTTTTTGTGAAATAGATTATGAATAAATTATTTAAAAAAGATGATGAATAGATAGAATAAATAAAGGAAATTTTACTTAGATTAAAGAAAAAAGGGTTATTGGTACAAATCTCTAAAAAATGTGTATTTTTTTTTTTAATTTTGAATCGTTGACACCTACTTTTAAGGTCTAAAGATTTTATATTTATGAAATATTCAATTTATTAGCTCACTTGAAGAGAAAAGGAATGAAAGAAAGTAATCGCAATAAAAGTTAAAACTAATCACAAGCAATGAGGTTATTTTTATAAGAACATTGGGACTAGAGGTTTAAAAAATCTATTGAAAAGAACGATAAAATTGGAGTAGAAATAAAATAAAATGAGTAAAAACAGTAAAGTAATGGAAACATTGGTGTCAGAGACTACAGTGGATAAATGGCGCAAATAAAAGATAAAGAAGGAAAAAAGGAAAGGAAAAAAGAAAGAAAGGAAAATAGAAAATAAAAGATCAAAAAATAAAGAAATAAAAAGGAAGAAAGAAAGCTAAAGCAACGTTTGTAAAAGACAAATAGGTCCAAATGGCTTTAAAATTTGTTAAAAGTAATAAAAAAATTATAATGTCTTGTTAAATCTCTAGTACAAACTTTAAAATCTATTTTAGAAATATTTTTTTAAAAGCAATATTTTATGGCTTTAACTGGAAGTTATTTTAGAGAGTTAAACCACTTTGATAGATCATTCAAGTACTTTTAGAAGCAGTTTTTGACTCAAGAAGTAAAAACAACTTTTAAAAAGTTCTCCCAAACATGCCTTAAATATACAACTTCTTGTTGGAAGAATCATTCCAATGATGCAGCAACAATTTTAAAATTTTTTATTTAATCAACCAACCCATGTTGCTATAAATTTAAATTATATCTAATAATGTTATCCTAATAATTATACTTTATTTATATGCAACTAGGATCTAAACTAATATTCAAATACAAATTTAAATAATTTATTCTTTTGAAATTCCAGTCATTAATTTGAAAAATAATTTTTCTCAAATTAATTAAATAATTAATTCTTTAAAACATATTTCTAGTTGCAACCTATACTCTAGGTGGGTTGCACCCAACACCTACAGTTTGACTAGACTGTGTGTAACAACTGGGATTTTCAATTTATTTGATTATGTATAAATTTAATTATTTAGTGCGCCATAATGTAAGAAGTCATAGATTAGTCTAATTAAAATTTCTATATAATTTAATTTTGTTTTTTAACAAAAACTAATTTCTAGTTTAAAATATTAGAATTTCATAATTTTCGCATTTTTATTAATTTTCAAAACACCATCAGCATTTTCATATAAATTACAACTACGTCATTCCCCTTTCCCAAACATCTTTATGTGATTCCTTCCTAACTAAATTCAGACTTCCCCTTCTCTAAAGTCTAATCAATGAACTGGTTGTAGCATTCTTTAAAAACACCACATTCAAAACTAGACACATCCACTCCTTCCCTCTTTCTCCCAAAACGTCTCTCTCCCTTTCTTCATTTTAAAAACCCTAACTAACCATTCTTCTATAACAAAAAACTCAAACCACTATGGCCAACTAGTTCCATGACCTTCAAGTTTGATTTCTGACCAAAGCTTCTAAGTTCTTCAAAGGGGATTTGAGGTACGTTTTCCATATAAAGAATATGGTTTTTAGTTTGTATTTACTATGAATTAACATTTGATTTCTTTCTCACCTTGAAATTTTTAGTTTATGAACATGCACATACCTCAAATGTTGACAAACAAATCTAAGTTGTATGTTACAACAAAGAATAAATGGTTGTTTTAATTCAATATCATTGTTAGAAATTTATTCTAGATGTTTAAACTAGGATTCTATGGTTGCATGTTGAGTGTTTTTAAGATTTAAAGCTTAGAAATATAGTTTGAGCATGCTTTGGTTTCTATTTTTCATAACATTGAATTATTTATTCTTGTTGTGATTTTGATGCAAAAATTCAATTAAGTTTGTTTATTTATGCCATAGGATGTTTCAGTCAGTGTTTCAGACTGAGATTGATCACTAAAAACTAGTTTAAGCTGAAAATTTTTAGCATTCATCGAATCAAGTTGCAAAGGAGCCAATTGGACAAAAACCCAGTTTTGGGCACAATAGTCGACCGCCCCTTTGGAGGCTAGTCAACAGGAGGTGGCGGCCTTGGTTGCTACCACCTCCACTTGAGTCCTTTGATCCATTCGTCTTGCTCTGGTTCGGCTTCTTTGTATTCCATGTTATAGAAACTCCTTAAAAACCTTTATTTTGTATTTTTAAAGCTTTTAGAAAACCAAATTATGTTTTATAATTATTTTTCAAACATAGAAGGCACACAAAAGATAGATTTATACATAATACAAGTTTATGGTTCAATTTGTTCTTGATTGGTTATCTGTTGATCTTGTTACAAACCATTAAGATTTAGGCAGCAATATGAGCTTATGTGATTGTAGGATTTAGATTGTGAGATTTAGGAGCCATCTTTGTTTATCATTGCTAAAAAGGTAGGATTTCTAATCACTTTTTTTTACAACAATGTTTTAAACTATGTTGTTTGTTTTGGCCAAACTATGTTATCTGAGATGCATGATTTCACAAGTTGTTTATGATATATGTTTTTCCCATATTATTGTGAAATGTGATAAGCACATATATAAGTAAAGATAATTAATTTTATATTTTTGGCAAATGGGTTTGAAACTATGTTTTAAACTTGGAATAAGAATTTCTGAGCATAAATGATTTTCAAAGACCACCAAGGATGTGTATGGCTCCTGGTAGTTAGTTTTAAGTAGTCATAAAAATCAAGTTACATAGAGTGTAGCCTTGAGGACAGAGCCCTAAACCTTAATCAGGATGCTCTACGGCATAAGGAATTGGCTAAAGCATTGTAGGTATGTTTAGTATATAATATATAACAATTTAGGAACTCTCTTTTTTACTTTGTTCTTCCATATGTTCATGTTTTAAATATTTTGTTTATTTATTTGTTTACTTATCTGTTTACTTAATTATTTTAAAATGTTAAAGTTTGTTAAAATGGTATTCTACTTGGCCTTTCATTCATTCTTTTGCCTTTTTAAATTAACCCCTCCAAGCAATATTAAGGTTGGTACCGTGTAGACCATGAGAATTGTAGTTTTTGAGGTAGAATTGGATCTCGAGCTGAGATTTACTTATTTACAGTTTAATTTCTCTCCATTTCTGTCAATACATGTAGAACCTAAATTTTATTATTTCCCGTCTCTTAGACTTGGTTTATGTTATGGTTGATGTCATTTGCATTGCATTTGTTATATTTTTTTGTTGTATGCCTAGAACTTGAGATTATGGTGGAAATCCCAAACTGATGCCAGAAGCATTTTTCCTTCATGGTAATGCTTGAGGTTTTCTTTGGAAATCTTATTTCTTACAAGTTTTAATTACTCAAGAAAGGTTTTAGATATTCTAAAATTAGTAGACTTAGGAAAAATGGTCTCTTCTATTAAATAAGCAAAAATTGAAATATTGTTCACATTTATTTTTGTTAAAACATTGTTTTGGGAAAATAAAAAAAATAAAGTAGTCATTTAATCATGCTTATTTTCATTCAAATGAAATCTTTAAAAAACTTTACTTAACTAAAACTATTTCTTAAACTCACATTATTTTCTTAAACCAAGCCTCCACATCATACTTCAGTTGAGGTTGTGACACTATGGCCATGCATTTCAACAAGCCTTGTGGTCTATTTCACGTGTACCTTCATGGTGCCAATGGTATCTTTTATTTTCCTAAATCAATTATTAATTCTCAATCATTTTTCTATTCAATTATTAACTTTGGTATCATTTCACTGAAGATACGAAGGTGCACTCTTTATAATATTTCATATTACAAGACTCTAATTAGTCATGTCCATGACCTCTTATATTATACGTGTTCTATAGATTATCCATAATTGATTAAAAAAAAAGCTCCATTTTACCTTTAGATTATTTTATCTTAAAGTTCTATCATTTGATTATTAAAAAAAATTCCTTTTATAACACATAAAGGAAATATCATTTACTATATGTATCTAAATATCTGAAGTTTTGTTCTTTTTCCAAGTATCAAATACTTCCTTCATCTGTGCCTTTTACATATCAAAAGACACAAACTATAAAATTAAAACATAAGTATACTTAAGGATTAAAATTACACATAAATGATTATCAAATTGAATTAATTTAGATAAATGAAATTATTATCCTCTCAAATAGTCAAGATAAGTTGCTTTCTTAATTGCACTAGATGCTTATTACAATCTTACTAGGTATAAAGTGCACAACTTTATTCTACAAATTCTAGCCTATATATTTCGACCATTAACCTTGCAATTGTATCTTTCCACATATAAATCTTACACATGCACAATTCCAAAATTTAGTTCTAATTGTGATGGATCAACAACTTGTTTAATATATAATCAATAATATGAATATCATAAATACATGAAATAATCTTATTGTTAACAATTTAACCAAAAATGTCATCAATACAACCATAGTATTTATTTTTTCGGCACTAATCTTAACATTTCTAGAAAGCTTGGAGCCAATCTTGTGCCATTTTGAATTGTAGAGCCAGAAGTGAGATAACCCTAGGCGATAGACACCGAGCAATATCCTCCAACAACGTACATGACCTAGTATGGAGGGAATTCTTAGTGTCATTACAATATCTTAGCACACAGGGGAAGAGAGAATTTTTCGGTTTGAGATATTCTTTACTATCAGTAGGGGTGTTTAGGGTTGGATTTTATGGATCTAATTTCAATCTGTAATCTAATCTAAAACCTTAAGATTGAGAAAATTTTAATCCTAATCTGATCCAAAACCTTGAGATTAGAAAAATCCCAATCTGCAATCTAATCCAAAATCTTTAAATTGGATTCACGAATAGTGGATTTAGCTATGACCTTTAAAAATAAGAATATTGAAAGCCAATTTTTTTCAATATCAACAATTAAAATAAACAATCCATAATATGGAATAGCTTAATAAGGCTAAATCTGTTAGATCCAATCATTAAGACAAACTAGCTTCAATAAAACTTAAAATCAAATATTCTTTAAAAAAAACTCAAAGTAAAGTATTACTTATTCATCAACAGTATTATATTTCCAAGCAATTAAAAATTATAAGATATATAAATATATATATATATATATCCTAAAAAAAATAGGATTTTACTTCCATCCATCTAGATGGAAGCTTCATTCAAGCTTTTAAACATGGTTAGATAGGATAATGTAGCTTTATTATAGTTAATTAGTTTAGGTGGCATTGTTAGGGAGTTAGGTCAACCTGGGCAAGTGGCAATTATGTATGCATGTTGTGGGCATTTTTAGGAAAAAAAAAATGTATGGACTGACTTGTTTATACGACCACGTAACTTCGAGTTGCTCAAACGTAACTTGCACTGATATGATACGTAACTCACCATACAAAAGTGGTTTAAAAATGAATTTTTATTCCCAAACATGCCTAGGTATTATCGTCCAATAAGAGTTAGGGATAGATGGGTTAGAATAAACTTCTTAAAAATTAATTTTTTTCTTGAATATCAAATACACATGAAGATTGTAAAAGGCCCCTAAAAAAGATTGTAAAAGGAATATTAGCTAATTGGGGCATGATAAATACACTACTAGGTAGGGCTAGTTGTCTATTTGTGAGCTGGATTCCTTATTTTTATTTCCCTAGATTTTAATAAGTGTTGGCTAAAATAATACTGTTAATCCTGAACTATTTATATTCTACTTTTTTGTGCAAATTTTTTAATATTCGATGATTCGACATTTGATTTTTTTATTTGGCAGATTATTTTTTGAATTTAATTAATTTAGAAATTCTAATCTCTAAGCTAACCACCCCTAAAGTTGATTATATATTTTTCAAAAGCAACAAGATTGTGCCAAGTTTTTCTTGGCCCCTGATTTAATTGCAACGTAAATACTTCTAACCTTCTGCCTAGCTAATTGGAAGCAACAATTTTTTTTATTCAATTCTTAGAAGTTCAGTAGCTGGTGGTGCCTTTGGTTGGATGAACTTTTTTTCTTTTCTTTTCTTTTCTTTTTTTTTTTTTTTTTTTTTGCTGAATAGAATTTCAAAGCCATCATTTATATGACTTAACTTGCTCGTGAGTGTACAAGATTATCTTTTTAAGAGGGATGGGTACAAGATTTACTATAATTAAATAAGATTTTTTTTGTTAAATATGCTAAGATTGGAAGTAACGCGAGCTAAATTGTTCAAACTAGCGAGTTTAATTATTAAATTTATAATGTGGGAGCCCAAATCTTGATCAAACAAATTTTTGACATGTGTAATACATAGTTTTAGTCAAGAAAATGATTTTTTTCCTTTTCATCTATGTAGCTTTTGGAAAAGAAAAAGAAAAAGAAATAGTTGTTATGACCCATATCAACAGCTTCCATAGCCGCAAGAAGTTCCTTAGAAAACCTCTTTAAGTTTGTTTTAGCGAGAAGAGGGCACGTAGGGAGAACGAACAACAACAGTATCAGACAATTGTAATAACAAAGATAATAAAGTTTCGAATGCATAAAACGCAATGTCGTTTTTTATGTCCTAATTGCTTGGCTTAACCAGTTACTTCAGGTTGCCGCTAAAATGAGATGCGCTTAATGTTTTGGCTCTATCTTGTCCATTGTTTCAAAATTGGATGGCTGAGATTCTTTGGAGGGAACATCCACACGGATGGATGGAAGTATCTTCTAAATATATATATATATATATATATATATATGGGGTTTCGAATTGACGGATTAGACATGTTGAGAATTTTTCGATCCCTAATCGAATTCAGAACCTTCAAATTGAAATTTTTTCAATCTATTAATAATCTAAAACTCTTCCCAATTCAATTAAAAATCTTCGGATTAGATTAGATTGGATTGAACAGATTTTATAGATTAATGGATTTCATGAACACCCCTAGCTATCGGAACGAATCTGTAAAAAGCTTTCCACAACAAGATCCCAACTTTGGCGGGGAGCAAAGGATACCAAAGGAATCTCCACCACCTAACATGTTGTTGCACAAGGAAAGAGCGCAAGAAAACATATAATCCTGAGCAGTTTTCTACTACGATTTAACATAGTCGTCTCCGTTCTTGGAGAAGTCCCAAATAAGTTTATCTGGCCGATTGGAGAGCCTAATAGGAATATTGTGATAATAATTAGCTTGTTAATTAATCTTTCTTATGAAACATTAATGTTAATATGTATATTGTGGCGTATTAAACATAAAAGGACACTTGAAAGTATTTCCTACTATGCGAACACAAGTTTATTCCAATTATGAAATTCAGATAAGACTTCTCATTTAGTGTTTTCTTAAAATATATACAACAACAACAACATTAACAACTCATGGGGATGGTAACTTGCTTAAAACTAAACAAGAAAACATAAATCCCAATAAAATAAAAAAATAATATATTGCTTTTCTAATAGATCTTGTCGTCTAGTCAAAATGCTGACACTTCTGACCGAATGAAGAAGAGGCCTGATGGGCCATCATTTGGGAGCAATGCTAAGCTTACCGGACTCGCGCCGCCTTCTTCGACAGATAAGATACCGGTGTTGAAGTTTGAATCTGTCTTAACAAAGCCGGGGCAGACAGAATTGATGAGAAAACTGGGGTACTTCTTGGCTAAAACCCTAGTGTAGGCATTCAGAGCGGCTTTCGACATGGTATATGCAGACATAAAAGGAGGCCAGCCTATGCTTTCTAATGAACCTTTTTTGAAATCTTTCATGAACTCTCTCAATACGTTATCTATCCCATCTTCTGCAAGGCTTTCAGCATCACTAAGAAGTGTTTTAGCCCAATCATTTGATATGCTCTGAAATAACAAGATAAATGAAATAAGATCAACCATTTATGCAAAGATACAAGTTGTCTTTGTCATATTTTCTCAACACACGACTAATTTATTTATGGTCAATCAATAAAAGCTGTATACATAACTTGCATACCTGTAATTTTCCCATGGAAGAAGAAACATTAACTATTCTTGGAGAATCAGATGACCGAAGGAAAGGAATAAGTGCTTCAACTGTTCTTTTGACACCATAGTAATTTATTTGCAAGCATTCTTCAGCTGACTCAAAAGTTTGAGTCATTGTTTTACTAACATTCGCTGGGTCTCTTTCCTACATCAGTTGCAAGAGAGAAATATATATATATATATATATATATATATATATGTATATATATATATATATATATCTTAAATAGTAATAAAGATCTAAACTCTCTTGAGCCAAAAAAAAAAACTGTTAAAATAAAAGGCTAAGTGTGCAGGATAATTAGTAGTTTTTCCCTTGTGCTCTTTCTATAGAAATTATATACCATATAGAGTGCTCTACGTACTACGTATATAATTTATGTAAGTGCTATAAGCACTAACAGGCACTGTCTTGAGTGGCAGAAGTGCTTTAAGCACTGCAAGAACTCCACCTTAAGTGGCCCATAGTCAGCCATTATTATCCACGTTTGGAGCTTCTTTATGATGGACAGAGAGTATATAAGGCAGTGGTTTGGGTCCTAAGCCTTCTGATCTTTCTCTGAGTTTTACACTATCATTAAAATTCAAACAAGGCCTAGAAGCTCTCGAACTAAAGGAAGTGAGCAGCTCAAGTTGGGACTGCACAGCGACAGCAGCAACGGTGGGAGATCGGTCCATTCACGTTTCTGCATATTACGATCTTGTATGCTTATTGTTTATTGCATGTTAGATCGTTATTAAGTCTAACAGTTGGTAGGAGTGCTGTTGTGTACCTCTGCCTTGCATTTTGATAATCTGTAAAAATACTCAGCTTTTACATAAGAATTTTTTTTTTCCGGATATTTAGATTTTGGAAGTTTTGATGGAAACTAAGATTAGAAATTATTAAGATATTGAATTTCTAACATTTCTATGATTTGAAACGTAAAAAATGGTGTCCAAAACATTAAGAATAGACCAGATTTTATACTAGGTCAAAATTGGGTAAAACAGCCCTATATGGAAGTTGAAGATGACTTCGTCTAGTGAAAAAAGACAAGTCATTTTACTCTGTCCCTTCCCCCAGGTGAAATGATGTTGTTCTGGGCTGATAATGGTTCAACTAATAAGAAAAACGACATGTCGTTTTGTTCAAAGAGCCTGCAAAAACAACATGTCATTTGGACGGTTAAGAATCATTTTCTAAAGGAGAAAACGAGATGTTGTTTTGCCTCATGGGAACTCGTTTCTGTTAGAGAAAACAACACATGGTTTTGGGCTTCAATGTCCAAAACGATATGTCATTTTAGTTTTGGGTAAATGTAAAAAAAACTTAAAGAATAAAAAAAAACATATGGGTAGTTTTTTAGATTTAATAATTGAATATTTTTGAGAAAATTTTCATAAAATTTATAGACTTTATTATTTTATGAAATTTTCATAATATCCACAATTTTGATATTTTATGAATTTTTCATATTTTGGCATAAATTATAAAAGATTCATAGTTTTGAATATTTATAATTCTTGGTATTTGTTATGAATATTATACATATTTGTGTAGATATAATTTTGTATATTTATGTGCATGTAATATTCATTATGTATAGTTTGTGAATTTAATTATGCATGCAATATTAAGTTAAATAATTTAGTGCATTAAAATTTTGCATAATTATGTGCTAGATTATGTTATTTGTATGTATAATTTTAATATATGCATAAAGAATATTAGTCATAAAGTATTGGTTTTTTGTTCATATTTATTATATTACTTTATGTTGTTTGCAATTTATTTATGAACAAAATTTTCAAATAAATATCCAATGATCTATATAATTTTAATTAATTAGAGTTTAGCCACAACAACTTTAATTATATAAAATTATATATTTGTTTTAGGATCACATATAGAAAATGACACTTACAACTTAGCCATAACAGCTTTAATTATATAAAATTATATATTAAGTGGTTTAGTACACATATGGAAAATGACATTTGTTGTAATTAATCATAATTGATATAATAAATTATATGCCACAGAAATCTTTATTATATTTCTATGGTTAATTAAGGTAGAATATCAAATTATATTTTTTAATTTACCCACAAGAATTAAGAAAAAGAATATAATTTGATAATTTTATCATAAAGTTATGTGAATCTAATTGAATTAGAACTTTAGTCTACAGGTAAGTTTATGTCGCTAGATTCATAATTTTATAACATGATTTACATTGGTAAACATGATATATGTTTATTAGTCTCAAAAAATTCTGTAATGGAATCATGTAATTTTTATGCAGCCTTGCAACCTACGAATTACTCTAACATTAAATGTGAAAATCCCAAACTTAGAGCGGACTATTACAAAATATGAAAGGAGAGAATTCCTATTCATCTTGGGTGGATGGACATGAATTATACTATTAGGAAAGATAAACTTGTTATTACTAACACCAGCACTTTAGATGAAAAGGATCTTTATGAACATTAGGAGTGATCTAATCGCCTCATTATGATGTTCATAAAGACCTATATTTCTGTTGGTATTAAAGGTTCCGTTGATTAGCATAAGAATGTCAAGGCATTGCTGAAAGCTATTGATGAACAGTTTGCAACATTAGATAAGATAGTTGCCCCCATATGATAATGAAATTTCCATCCTTAAGGCTCACCGATGTTAAAGTTGTGCATGAATACACCATGCAAACGAGAGACTACGGTTTAATTAAAGACACTTGAGGTTGATATGTCTAAATCTTTTCCTGAGCACTATATATTAAACACTTTTCTAACCCTTTAAAATATTCTACAACACGTATAAGAATAAATGGTCAATTAATGAACTTATGACCATGTGCATTTAGAAGAAGGGAGGCTGACAATGGAAATGGGTAAATGTGCATTAATGGCAATAGAAGAAGTATAAAATGTTGTATTATAAATGAAGATTCCTCTATATTGTGGTACCAGAGATTGGGATACATCTCCATATAAAGAATTAAGAGAATAGTAAATGATAAAGTACTTAGTACTTCAGATTTCACAAATTTTAACATTTGTGTAGACTGCATTAAAGGAAAGTAGACCAACAGGTCTAAGAAAGCATAAAGAGGAATACAGACATATTAGAAATCATATATTGAGACATTTGTTGTCCAGACATAAACTCGTATGGTCCAAAATACTTCCTCTCTTTCATAGATGATTACTTATGATACATATATCTCTACTTGTTTCATAATAAGGACGAAGCATTAGATGCTTTTTTAAAGCTGAAGTAGAAAAACAATGCAACAAGCAAATTAAGAATGTGCGAATAAACAGTGGTGGAGAACATTTTGGCATATATACTGAGAATGAACAAGCACCCAGTTCATTTGTGAAGTTTCTTCAAGAATATGGGATAGTTGCCTAGTATACCATACCTAATTCTCTAGACCAAAATGGTGTGGCAGAAAGAAACCAAACTTTAATAGACATGGTGAAGAGTATACATAGTCACTCCAAACTTTCTAAAACCTTGTGGACTGAAGCTCTCAAAACGACTGTGTATATATTAAACCGTGCTCCAACTAAGACTATCCTAAAGATGCCAATTGAATTATGGAAAAGTTGAAAACTGAGTTTGTGAATATACGTATTTGAGAATACTCGTCTAAAATAAGAGTTTACAACCCATAAGAAAAGAAAATTTTACAACCCACAGGAAAAGAAACTGGATACAAGAACCATTAACGGGTATTTTATTAGATATGCCGAAAGGTCTAAAAGATATAGATTCTATGGTCCATCTCACATCCCTAAGATTGTAGAATCAAGAAATGCAAAGTTTCTTAAAAATAACTTGATCAGTGGAAGCAACTATCAAAGAACATTGTTTTTGAGAAAGATCATTTTGATGTTGAACCTTTCTGCTCAATGATAGATTGATTGTTGTTCACAACCAGTATTGGACAACCGATCATTGAACTTCTACAAACTAATGATAATAATCCAATAAATCAAATTGTTCAGGAAGTGCCTGAAATAGTTGAACAACTAGTTGAACATATTCCTCAGGAAAATCAACGTTAAGAGGATTTACTAGAATAAAGAAATCAACAATTCATAGTGATTATGTTGTGTATCTATAAGAGTCAGACTATAACATTAGAGTTAAAAGTGATCCTAAAACGTTTTCACAAGCCATGAGCTATAAAGAATCAAATTTATGGTCGAAAGCCATTAAAAAAGAGATGAATTCTATGGCATTTAACAAAGTCTGGGATCTTGTCGAGCTGTCAAATATTATAAAAGCCATAGGATGTAAACTTTAAAACAAAGGACTCATTGGGCAACATTAAAAGATACAAAACAAAACTCATTGCTAAAGGATTCACTCAAAGAAAAGGAATCGACTACAAGGAGACTCTTACTCCTGTATCTAAGAAAGATTCTTTTCGCATTATTATGGCATTAGTTATACATTTTGACTTTAAGTTGCAACAAATGGATGTGAAAACATCTTTTCTCAATGGAGATTTGGAGGAAGAGATTCATATGAAACAACCAGAAGGATTTCCTCTAGTGAGGGTGAGCATTTGACATGCAAGCTGAAGAAATCCATATATGGATTAAAAGAAGCATCACATCAATGGTATTTGAAGTTTCATGTTTTTATCTCTTCATTTGGGTATGTAGAGAACATAAGGGGTCAATGTATACACCAGAACGTTAGTGGGATCAAAATTTATTTCCTTATTTTATATGTGGATGATATTTTACGTGCAACTAATGATAAGGTTCGCTACATGACGTGAAACAATCTCTCTACAAACTTTGATATGAAGAATATGAGTGATGCATTTTATATCATTGGCATAAAGATCTATAGAGATAGATTTATAGGAATTTTAAGTCTGTCACAATAAACATATATATCAATAAGGTTTTAGAGAGATTTCAGATGAAAGATTATTTGCCAAGTATAGATCACATTATGAAGGGCGATAAATTTAATTTGAATCAATGCCCCAAAAATGTTTTTAAAAGGGAACAAATGAAAAACATCCCATATGCTTCAACTATTAGAGGCCTGATGTATGCTTAGGTCTACACAAGGCCTGCCATTGTATTTGTAGTGAGAATATTATGAAGATATCAGAGTAATCTAGGTATTAACAACTGGAGAGCTACAAAGAAAGTGATAAGATACCTTTAAGGGACCAAAGACTACATGCTTAGGTATAGACGAACTGAAAATCTAAAGATAATTGGCTACTAGGATTTGGACTTCGCTAGTTGTGTTGATTCACGAATATCAACACTTGGGTATATTTTTATAGCTGCCGATGGAGCTGCATCTTAGAGAAATGCAAAGTAGACTTTAACTGTTACTTCCACTATAGAGGCTAAGTTCGTATTTTGTTTTGAGGCTACTTCGCGTGGTGTATGGACGAACATTTTCAATTCTGGGCTTGGAATTATGGATTCAACTTCTAGGCCATTAAGAATATACTATGACAATTCAGCTGTAGTTTTATGGCTAAAAACAACAACAGTGGTAGTCAAAGCAAACATATCGACATCAAGTATTTAGCCATAAGAGAATGTGTTAAAAATAAAACAATAGTTATTGAACACATTAGCACTGAATTGATGATAGCTGATTCTTTGACTAAAGGCATGCCACCGTCCAAATTTAAGGATCATGAATACAGTATAGGACATTTTCCTTCTGTGTAATTTCGTTGTAAGAACGAATTTATTTTCAATGAAACTCTATTTTCAGTTGTGATATTGTCTCACATTTAATTTATGCACAATATTTATCTATTTTAAGAGATATCATTAAATTTGAACATAGAATAAATATAAGGTTTATTCATTAAGTATTAAGAGACGTAATATATTGTGATACATAGAAGATAATACTCATTCTTAAGATGATTTATTACTATGATTCATGTATTTGTTTCTTAATGTGGTAAATAATTAAATATATGGGCCAAAAAGGGAGAATATAGAAATTATATACTATATAGATTGCTCTATACACTACATATATAATTTACATAAGTGCTGTAAGCACTATCAGGCGCTGCCTTGAGTGGCAGAAGTGCTTTAAGCTCTGAGAGCACTCGACCTTTAGTAGCCCATAATTAGCCATTATTGTCCACGTTTGGAGCTTCGTGTAATGGACACAGAGTATATAAGGCAGTGGTTTAGGTCCTTAAGCCTCATGATCTCTCTGAGTTTTACACCATCATTAGAGTTCAAAGAAGGTTTAAATGCTCTCAAACCGGAGGAAGGGAGCAGCTCAAGGTGGGACTGCACAGCAACGGCAGCAATAGCAGGGGTAGGTCGTTTCCGCATATTAAGGGTCTGTTTGGTAAATAGATTTGCATTAGTGATTTGATTTGAGTTAGTGTGATTTGAATTAGGATTTGAGTTAGTAATTTGAATTGTTATTCGAATTGACATTTGAATGTACATTTATGTTTTAATGTGAGCATGGGAAAAATTAGAATTTGTGTTTAGAGAAATAGTGAAAACAGTTTTTGATTTATTAACAAATCTAATAAAATCTTAATGTTAATGATCTTAAAAAATATGCAATATAGATCTTAATTTATTTTTCTCTTTATTAGGAACACAATGAAAAAAGAATCATCTCAATTGTATATCAAATAAAGAAGCTATGATTTTTTTCTCAAATATAAGAGAGATAATTTTAGCTTTTAATATAGTAAAGATATCCTAGTATCAAAAGTTTAAGGGGTACTCAAAAGATTCAGATTTTTGGAGAAACAAATACGTATCTAAATGATTCTTGATATTTCAATCCAAATTTGAATCCAATTGTGTCCAAAAAATACATAAAACAAACATCCCCTAAGATCTCGTATGCTTATTGTTTATTGCATATTAATTGTTACTAAGCCTAACACTTTCATCCTTTGAAAAGAGGGTTTCTTAAAGTTAAAAAAAAAAAAAAGATTTTGCCTTTTGTTTATGATACTTAACTATTGAATGATCAAACAACGAAAACATACTTTGAGTCAACAAATCAAATCGTCATAGAGACTTACAGCAGAATTTGCTAAAGTTAAATACTTTTCAACATCTACTTTGACT